>APFE030904954.1:84306-207946 GCA_000404065.3 Pinus taeda
AAAATTTGAAAAGACATATTTTAATAATGTTCTTATATGTGTGTGTGTGTTTGTGTTTTTAGTTTTTTTAGTTTTTTTAAATGTTTTTAATATTAATTTTATTGGTTTTTTTTTTTGTTAATTTTCTATTTTTTTTAGTCTAGTTTGTTTCTCTTGTTAATTTTTCTATTTTAATTTACTAAATTTTTTTTAAAATGGTTTAATGAAAAAAAAAAAAAATTGTCTTATGTGTGTGTGTGTGGGTGTGTGTTTTAGTAATCAACATTTTAAATCTTAATTTTAGTATTTTTTAAAAATTATTTTTTTTGTTAATTTTCTATTTATTTTTTAAATCTAGTTTGGTTTTTATTTTTATTTTTTAAGTAAGATTGTTCTATTAATATAATACAAAAAAGTAATTATAGTGAGGCCTGGCCTCAAAAGTACTGAGCATCATTCATCACACAATAAGACTTTCTGGCGTTGACTACCCCAACAAAGGGGAAACTAGTCCAAGAAAACAAAAGAACCCACACAGGGGTTATCAGTTTCAACCAAAAAACAACAAAACATCTTAGACATTGTAGAGACATAACCAAAAACCACACAGACTTAACCGTAATTGCCCAGTCATCAAGAAAAAACATCCACCTGGAAAAAACGACACCTGGCTGCCAAGTGTCGGGACTAGAGATTGTCTCGGGCCGGTTCTTCCACAATCGGACACGCATATTTGTCCCAGTCGTCTTCCTCGTCTGATGTGCCACTACCTTGAGCTGGATGCACTTCCTTGATGCTACTTGCGCCCGCATGCGTTCCAGACGTGTCGCCCCGTCGACTTCCTGAGGCCTGTGTGTCACCAAGTTTGCCTTCCGTAGCTTGCTGACTGCTAGCCAATGTTTTACCATGCAGGGTGGCTCTATCTTCGTCTGCTTGCTGTTGGACGGGGTTGCAAATGCTTTTGTTGCTTGGTTCTGCCCTGTTCGACTCATCATTGTGCACAGGCGGAGGTGCTGTTGGGTCAATTTCTTCAGTGAATGTGATTGTAACGGTGGTTGTGATTACGGGCCGATTCAAGGTGCTGCGAAAACGGAATTGCATGGTATGGGGAGCTAGATGCAGAGGCAGGGGAAAATTGGTTGTGTGAATCGCAACATCCCTCTTTCCTGTGCCTTGGAGCCTAACTCTTCCCCTTCCGCTGCGGGTGTCTGGGTAACGCCCAGAGAAGGAGCTATGCAGATTGGGATTGTCAGCTGAAGAAGCAAGGGAGACAGAGTTAGGGCTGGGCATTGCAAGAGGGCGGATGCTCCCGCTGTGAGTGCCTCCTCTTCTACTTCACATTCGATGTCAAACCATGGTAGGATTGAAAGCGGGGGTAACAACGAAGGGGGTGGTGGAATACCTATGCGGAGGATGGACAAAGGAAGTCTGGGCTGGAGCTAAGTTGTAGAGTCTGGTGTGGGAATAATGAAATTCGTTGCCCAGGTCAATGTAACTTAGCAACCAACATCGGCTACCTGTTACAATGCGCGAACAGGGCTCTGCGGCCTGCAGACGGCAAACACAATGGATCAGGGAGGGAGGAATTGCATAATGATCTGTAGATGCCATTGCTATGAGTGTTGTGGTGTTGTCTCTACCATAGCATTCATTTAATGGCGCTTGCAAGGTGCCTTGAATGCGTCTCAGGTTGGCATGGGGGAAGACGCAGGTGGCCATGTGGCTAGCCCTTTCACCGCTCGACTGTCTCATCATCATAATTACCTTGATAATAACCCGCATCCGGATTTTAATTTTTTGTTAATGTTTTTTAATTTTTTCTATTTTTACTTACTTAATTTTATAGTTTATTTTATTTTTTTCTTTTCTTTTCTTTTGCCATTTTTTTTTTTACTTTTTATTTGTTTATAATTTTTAAGTTTTTTTTACATTTTTTTTTTTAACATTTTTTTTGTCTTTTTTTTTTTTAGTATATACTTTAATTTATGTTTTGTTATTTTATTTTTTATTTTTTTGTTTTGTGTTTTTATTTATATTTTTTATTGTTTTATTGTTTTAATTTTTAATTTTTTAATTTTATGTTTTCAATATTTTTTGAAATTTTAATGTTTTTCAGGGTCATGATAAAATATTTTACGTCATTATTTCGAAATGTTGAAATTTTACCCTTGAAAAAAAAATTTGTTATCCCAACGTCAACACTTTTCGTTTTGAGGGGTAGAAAATTTACCATTGAAAAAAAAAATGTTATTTGAACATCAACACTTTTCGTTTTGAGGATGTTTTTTGAACAATTTTTGCACAAAAAATTGGTTTTCACCGTCATTTTTAAAACATGTTGAAAATTTACCCTAGAAAAAAAAGGTGTTATTCCAGCATTAACACTTTTCGTTTTTAGCACTATGATGTTTTTACGGGGTTTTTTGGCCAGAGTTCCCATTTTGAGTTTATAGTTCCCGTTTCAAAGTTTACATTGTTAATTGAATGAGTTTTCTTTTTTGTGTCCTTTTCAAACTCTTCAAAATAAAACGACATTGAGTTACTCCTTTATTGGACTCGTAAAATTAAATAGTACATGACTCCTTAAGCATAACGAGACCTAACCACTCCTTCTTAGGGTTCGTTAAAAATACTAGAATGGACTGGTTCGAAGGATGAGCTTACAGGAAAAGCATGTGTTATCCTCCTCAAGCTTGTAAAATATAAAGAGGTACTTGCTAGTAATGGTGGGGGGAAATTGACAAAAGGTGTTCATTTTACATTCATCATAAAGGTAGCATGTCTCTCTTGAACATGACACTCCATCACATTTATGTCCGTGTTGGGAAATCATTTGTCTTATACTTAATCAAACCTCATTGAAAGCGTTTAGCTGGTTTTGAGTATTATCGTTGAGTCAAATGTTGCCAGTTCAATTGTCATGTCGTTATGTGTTCAAGAGAATTTCAACCTCAGTTCATGTTCCTTTGTAAATTTTAGCCTTCAATCGCATCATCCATCCTTGAGTCAGTCCTTGCAAACTATTTTCCAAAACTTGACATTGTGTTTCAGGTCATAGGCTTTCCTACGACAAGTCACTTCCTATTGACTTCAACTCATTATCTAGGAAGTTGATCTAGAAACCTTCAGTACCTTGAGGTTTGTATGCCTTATTGGCAGGTTTCTCGCTTTCGATGATAGGTTCTCATCATTGGCCTTTGATCGAAATATTATATGAGTGTTCGACTTCAGATCACTTATTCGCACTTCATAGATTGTATTGGGAGTACCTTGAGAGCCATTGTCATTATTGGTGGTTTCTCTCGTACTTGTTAATGGTTCACATCATTGATCGGTAATCAAGAGGTTTCTACCATGTTCGACTTCGAAAAATTCACTTGCATGGATAGATTCATACTATGGATCAAGAGACGAAGATCAAGACCCTGGATCTAGTTTCATCAATCCAGGTTGTGAGGAGTTTTATATTCATGATCATGTAGACCAATTCATAACAGATGGCTATGTCCATACTGTGTCTACTATCGATATGGTTCCTGAGTTTTTTCGTACTTGTTCATTGAGTTAGCTTTACTCTAAGTATGGGAATGTCTAACTTAGTGATGATTATATATATTTGCATTGTAATCCTCGAATGTTTCTTGCAGGTTTCCGACCATTATCTCTAATCCAATATTTGGCATGATAAAGTGCTTCAATATTTAAAACTTATTTTCAGACTTCGTACTTTAGGGGGAAATCTGTTACACATCATTTTGTCACCATGACACTTGATTAATATAAATGGATTTATCGCCATCTGTGAACATGTTCCATTAAAATCCGTTAGAGGTCAAATAATAAAAAATCCCTTAAAGAAGATGAGAATATTGGGTAAAATGGCTTGTATACCATGTTAAGTATGACTTGCGCACTTTTCCTAGAAGTTTCTACACATTCGATGTACTTATCCCTGAGAACATCGCAAAATTGCGCTCTATTTGCCACTATAGACTGCGCAGGTGAATCAAACAAAAGTAAAAATAAAAAGTGAGATCTAGAAGCATTTTTGGGCGAATATATCCCAACTGAAAGCTCCCTAGTCATATCTATTCAAGCCAAACCCGTCATATGATGAACCTAATTCCCTTTCCTCAAGGAACCCTAATCCCCCAATTAGGGGATCTCATCCTCCTCTTTTGGATCTGAAACTTCTTCCTCTTGGCCTATAAATTGACTAGAGGGTAGAGGGATTGAGGAGGTCAGAAAAGATAGACTTATGTTGTTGAATTGAGATTGGAAGTCTTATCATCTAAGGAAAGGGTTGGAGGCATTTGGGAAGAACCTCATGAAATCAAGGTAAAGGTTGTAAGGCTCTTCTTTATCCTTGAATTAATAAAATGAATCTTTTTTTCCATTGTATTGTATTACTGAAATGATGAATGGTTTATAGTTCTTTAGTTATTCATTAAGGCAATTTCAATTTCTAATCTCCTTGATCATTAGATTAAACTTGTTTGAATTGTTATGTTGGATATGCCTTTGATATTTCTTATGTTTGTGATTGCAGGTATTTTCAAGCATTGAGAAGCTACATCAAGACAAGCGGGGATCTTCATTAAGCATTTCACAAATAGGTGAGAGGCTTATTCAACGTCTTTTATACTCATAATTCAAACGAATTAAGCTTAGGGAAGGAGCTATTCAATTGTATGTTTGTCTCTAGTTTCCTTTAGGATCTAGGGAGATCTCTCTTGTCAGCAAGAGGGATTTATCTACCTAATAGTGGGGTTTAGCCGGAAGTATGTGTTCAGTTCTTGCACCCATTTTCTAATGAAATTCCTAGCTGAACCATCAAAGGGGGTGAGGGTTATTTTTCCCACAGTCTTCTGTATTCCCTGCTTTGGTTGATCTCCCATAAGTAATGTGAATGGCTTCACCCCTGTGGCTTGCTTAACTCTAGGGTCTCTATCTTGATTATGTGAACTATATTCGAGACCCAATCAGTTAAAGGAATAAGATAAATGAAAGCAACATCCAAAAGTTTCTCAACTTCTGCTTTAATCACATCAACTTTGTTAGCGTGGAATGGACGTAAACGTTGTCAAATAGGTTTTGTAACCATGTATTTTTTTATTCCGTGCACTACTATATTTTGTTTCATAAGGCTATTGTGGTTTTTTATTGTAACCCCATGACCTACATTCTGTCACGTCAATTGCTAGGGGAAGATACTCAAAGTGGATCGTTATCCTCCAAGAGTTTGATTTGGAGTTCATTAAATCTAAGTCTAAGAAATCTTTAGTCTTTTTTGAAATGATATGTGACATTCCCTCTCTTGAGTCGGAATCAACAACTAATGACTTTATCCTTGATGAAATGTTGTTTTTGATCAACTCCTCTAATCCATGGTATGGAGATATCATCATTTATCTCTAGACTCAAACTTTTTGTCTTGACACCACTCATTCTAATCAATGTCGTATTTGATACCAAGTTTGCCAATATATCATAATTGGTGACAGTCTTTATCGTTGTGGTGTCGATACGATCTTTCGATGGTGCCTCACTCATGACAAGGCGAATCTTTAAATGTTTCTCGTGTTGGAGCATGTGGCAGACATACGTTTGGATATGCTACCACCCAAAAAATATTACATGTCAGTTACTTTTAGTTGACTATATTCAAATATTGTATCCTAGGGGTCCAAAAGTGTTACACACGCCAGATCCCTAACTGTAAAGCCTGTGCTCCACCTGCTCCTTTGCATCCAGTTGTTGTTGTTGGACCTTTTCTAAATGGGGTATCAAATTCATTACATGTAACCCTCGCTCGGGCGAGGGGCATGGTTACATAATCGTTGTTATATATTATTTTACTAGATGGGATGAACCAATGCCTACATACGACAACATTGGAAAAATTGTTGCATTATTCCTTTTTAACCACGTTATCATGAGATTTCGTGTACCGCAAGATATAGTCATGGACCATGGAAAAAAATTTCGCAATCACATGATGTCTGAACTGATTTCCAAGTTGGGCTTATGGCTTGATAGCTCAACTCCCTATTTCCCAGAAGCCAACGACCAAGTAGAAACCATTAATAAGGTCTTGAAAATAATGCTTCAATGCATGGTAGGGGTTCATAAAACGAATTGGCATACTATATTTTTTCATATTTGTGGGCATATCGTACCTCTGTCCGAACCGTGATTAGATTCACACCTTTTCAGTTGGTGTATGGTCTATAAGTCGTTCTTCCAATTGAGTGTGAAATTACGTCGTTGAAACTTGATTTCAAACTTCTTTGTGCTACCCGAAGAAGAACATTTTTTGCACGTAGCTCATGTAGATGAGACTCGATGTGATGTCGCAATGTCCAAGGAGGCTCACAAAAAACATATCAAAGCACAATTTGACCAAAATATTAAATCTCGTGCCTTTTCGGAAGGTGATCTGGTCCTCTTGTATGACCAAGAAGGCAATAAATTAGGAGATGGGAAACTCGAACCAATGTGGTTAGGTCCATATATAATTAAACGTGTACTTGTGAAAGGTGCCTACAAGCTTGTAGACTTTGCCAAAATTCCCTTGGCGCAACCTTGAAATGGGTTTCCCTCAAAAAATACTATGCTTATATTATTTTATATAGTCACTGTGTACGTACTGTATAGGATTGCTTGTGTGTTTGAAAGGCGTTTTCTCAAGAGTTTTCTACTACTTCTACTTATCTTGGATTACATTTGATTTGCAGATGTTGACATTCTCTCAATCATATGTTGGCTATGTTGATGGTGTTACTCATAGTACCCAAAATCTTTCTTTCATAGCATGGGAAATCTATGCTCCTAATGATGAGTTAGTGAGTTTGCAAGGAATATGCATCGGTCGCTCAACTAACAATAGAGCTAAATATAGTGTTGTGGTCGAGATATTGTGTCATTCCATTTCACGTGGTATTCATCATTTAGTTGTCAAATTTGATTCACGAGTTGTGGTGCTACATTTGAATAACATTTATTCAGTAAGACTTCCAACTATGTTACATATGTTTTTGAGAGTTCGCCTCTTAGAGAGACATTTTGATTACATTGAATATCAACATTTCCCATAAAGTTTAAATACATTAATAGATGCATTGGCTAATTATGTTTTAAACAGACATTTGCAACATTTTTAAACATACAATCATCATCGCATATTGTACAAGATATCAAAATAAAGTAGAAAACATCCATGGATTAGAAATTGTAAATAATCTTTGAGTTTTACAAAATTTTGTCTCATACACATATGGCTCATGGCCTACAATATATGAATACATGCAAAAGACAAAATGTGGCTCAAAATCCCTAGGTGACTAATCACGATGATGATCACGGTAACACACGACCGCACAGGCAGCCTTCATAGCAATCGACTAATTTGAGCTAAAACCCCTATAATTTATCTCTGTAAATTGGTAGGGATGTCATCGACCCTTGTATCCAGAATGGTGCGGGTCAAGCTCTCTACATGCTACTCAAACTCAGCTAATGTCTCTATTAGGTCTGGATCCACTAGCTCCTCCATCTCTACCCCATCGGCTCCAACTTGTCCAAGTTGTGGTTGTGCTCATCGATGGAGTGGGGACATGCCCACTAGTCTCACTGATCCGATTTATCCATGTAAACCTGATAGTTAGTCTCAAATACATTAAAAAAATAAAATTGTAAAACTTAAAAAACCAAAAATGTTCAAAAATACAATGCTTTTTACTTTCGTCATCCAATTTTTTTCCCTCGGGTAAAATGAGCTCTGGATCTCCCTAGAAATATGCTCCAGCATAAGGGTATTCCTTGATCATAATCAACTACTCTTGTTGACATCTAAATAAAGTAGGAGTGAAGCTCATTATAGGTCCTCCTCCATGTAGAGCTATCAAGTCTACCTAATGCCTCATGCAAGGCTCTCTAGGTCCAGGTAGCTCAGGTGATATTCTCTAGGGTTATAGTAATGGTATCCTCTACAAAGCAAATGATACTACAATGAATTCATACTCGAAGTTATTTAGCCACTCGGTTTTTTCTTTTTTCAACTACTCCTTTACGTTGGTCAAAATCCCTAAATACCAATTAAATATCATAGGTGCCAGACACTATAATGCACACTTCATTTGACCTTTGGTAGCCATGTGAGGAGTAGCACTACCAACCAACCGTGTGATAGTAAACACGATTCTTTTGAGGGGAATTTGGCAGATGTCTTTAATCTCGATCTTACCATTCTTGCTAGGCTGAGAGGAAGGTTGGAAATAAATAGTTATATATGCCCTCACCATCTCTCCGCCTCTTCTGTATCCAGATAAATAAATAGGATCCCCTCTACGCGAAAGCCCAGTCAGGAAATAGATGTGTTCAACATCTATTATGACAATATTCTCTCCAATTCTGAATAATTTCCCCTGTAAGTCCCAAGCTCTTACCAAATACTCCAACAAATCTAACTAGGCCCTAATGCTCGGAATCTGAAAGAATTTCAATAGCCCATAGTTCCTTAATGCTTGCATTGTGGCTGGATCATTTGCTGCCATCATATATTGCATCTCATGTTCTCATTCTCTCCAGGATAACACCATTTTTACTCCGATAAATACCTACAAATAACAAGGAAGAAACACATAATATTAGCAATGTGAAAGATTCTAGGAAAATCCAACTTAGAAATCAAATTTTGAAACCCTTCCTACGCCCATCCCACTATCTATTCATGGATAGTGTGTCCCATCACACTTACCCTTCTTGGTAAGTGTGTTGGGATGCACTTTCAATGTAAATTAAAAGGACCCATCACACCTCTCGATATAGGAAGAGTGCGTTCAGCCAAGGGTGAAATTTATTTCCTAAAAACTTCCCAAACGTCCCAAAAGATGAATGGAATTGAAAATGGAAACTATGAAAATGATGAGAAAAGACATATATTTTACCTGGAACTAATGACAATGAAAATCGTCCATCGGATTGGCTACGATTGTCTGTTGAAGAATCAATTTGAAATCCACTTAGAGCTCTCCAAAATGGTAAAAATAAACATTTTTTTACCTCTTTTATGGTCAAAATGAGTAATTGTTTTAACATTTTTTAATATTTGTTACCTATTTTTTCCATATATCATATACTTTTGATGTTTTTTTATGGTGTTATGAGTAGGTTAAATGACAACTTGAAGACATGATTCAGGCTATATATTGAAATTTTAAATGCATGTCATTTTGATGAATGAGCACATTTTATCTCTTTTTCTGGCTCATTAAACTTACAAAAAAGTAATCCCCTAGAGTCTTCTTTAATCTCTTTTCAGACTCCAAAAACATGAAAATATTACCGAGCACTTGTCTTTTCAAACTCGTTAAAATAAATGAAAAGACGTATACCCAGTTCATGGTCATTTTGTTGAATGTGACAAAATGGCCTGTAATAGATTTCCCCCTAAAGGAAAAAGTGAGAAGCAGTGTTTGAGGATTGGAGTGCTTTACCATATGAAGATTCTGGATAGGGAATAGACTGGTTGAGATCATCAATTGTTTGTTACATTACATTATCATCATGATATCATTGTTGAGGTAGGCATACTCATACTCAACGTATAAGCCATTTTACATGTATATTGATAAAATTCACATCCATTGATGACATATTATATGAATCCTAAAATCACAACCTGGATGGATGAAACTAGATTTGGGGTCTTCTACCTTGTCACTCGATAGTACAAGTTTGACCATGTGAATAGATGTACTAGAGTTGAACATGGTAGACACCATATGATTACCAACCAATGATGAAAGTCATTAACAAATGTACGATGAACCATTTATAATGATAATGGCCCTCAAGGTACTTAAGTGCAATCTATGAGGTGTGAATGAATGAGCTGAAGTTGAACACCACACAAAATATTTCGGTCAAAGGACAATGATGAAAACATGTTGTTGAAAGTGAGGAAACTTTCCATTAAGGTATGTAAGCTCCAAGGCATTGAAGGGAGTTTCTATGTCAACTTCCTGGATAATGTTTTGATGTCGATGGGAAGAGACTCATTGCAGGAGGGCCTTAATGTATCCCTCATCAATGGCATGAAAAAAGTATCAACATTTGAGACAAAATGTTGATGATTAAGAGCTAGTTCAGTGACGACAGACATGAAAGAAGGCTTAGAAGTATTGTATCATATTTCAAATGAGGGTGGACTTCTCTTGAACATATTGACGACACTTTATGGAGTTGGCAACATTGACTCAAAGACCCATCATGCATAAGAAAATTTAAATTGATGGCTCTTGTGCAGCGTTACTTCCACCTTTGCTTAGCTCTGTTTTCCGCCATTCTTTCACTGTTTTCCCTTGCAATAATGTTTCCAATAGTTAATATACATGAACACTTAGAGGTTTTAGGATCCATTTTGGATCACGCCTTCCCACTAAAAAGCTTTTGGACCACCAAAAGTTGGTTTTTAGGCATCGATCAAGTGAGGATACAGCCCCCTCAATTGTCCAATTTCTATCCATCATGCCTTGCTTGGATTTGAACCTTTGAGCCCTATTCTTAGGTACTCAACACCCCCTCCACGCATAGTTCTCACCTTCCTGTCCATAACTGTATCTTCCTGTAACTCATTGAGATATTCAGGAAACAGATCCTCAATAGAAGGCAACTGACTTTGCTCCTCAGGATCTTCAATCAATGAAGGTTCATACAATCTCAAGTTTTCTACATTAACGACTGAATAGATCTGCATATAAGCTGGTAAATCAAAGCGAAAAGCATTTTCACCAATTTTATCAAGTATCTTGAAAGGTCCATACCTTATTGGTTTTAGCTTCTTACCTTGCATTTTGTTTTTGCTGATGTATAGCCAGACTTGATCACCAACTTGGAAACTATGCTCAACCCGATCCTTGTCATGTCTTGCCTTGTACTTGGCTTGACTTCTTTCCAGCTATTCTTGTACTGCCTAGTGAATTTTCTTGGATTTGTTCAATGAACTTGGTTTCTTTGTCCACATCACTATGTCCATCAACTGCTATGTCTTTACCAAAGACAAAATCCAAGGGAGCCTTTGGTATAAAACCAAAACAAGTCTCAAAGGAGATCTCTGAGTAGAAGAGTGCTTGGCACGGTTGTAAGCATGTTGCACATAGCACAAATGCTCATCCCAAAGTTTGGGATGCTTGCTGCAATAGCCTTTGAGCAACTGGATCAATGTCCTGTTGACCACTTCTGTTTGTGGATGAAATGGTGTGATCTTCTTCAACCTGGTGTCCATCAACTCCCATAGGTTTGACTAAAACTTCCCAACAAATTGAGAATCTCTATCAGATACAATAGAAGTGGGTAAACCAAAATGAACTCATACATTCTGAAAGAATAACTTTGTTGTTTTTTCAGCTGTAACCTGCTTATTACAAGGTATTAAAATACACATTTTACTGAACCTATCCACAACAACACAAATAATCATGACCTTTTCTAGATTTTGGAAATCCCCCAACAAAGTCCATGGAAACATTTTCCCAAGGACGAGAAGGAATTGAAAGTGGAGTGTACAAGCCTAATTTTCTATTACTGGGCTTGCTTGTAGCACACATAGTACACCCTTTGATATATCTAGAAACTGTCTCATGCATTCTTGGCCAATAACAGAACCTTTGCAATTGTGCAACTATTTTACTTACACCAAAATGACCTGATATGAGAGAAGTATGTGCTTCTCGAATCATGTTAACTCTTTCAGTTTGTGGAATGCATAACTTTCCAAAATGATATAAGAGTTGGTCCTTTACATAATAATCCAATTCTTCTACTTGCATGCTATGACTTAAAGTTGCATATAAATCTTTAAAATCTACATCTTGAGCATATTGTTCAATGTAACTTTCATGCATTACTGAGTTATGCTTAAGTATAGTAGATGCATTTATGACTGGTATTGATAACATGTCTGCAACCTTATTGTGTATGCCCTTCTTATATCTGATGACAAGATGAAATTGCTATAGAAAACCCATCCACCTATAATGTCTTGATTGCTGCAATTTAGATTGTGAGTGCAAATATTGAAGTGGTTGATGATCTGTATGTATGATTATTTCCTTACCCATTAGGTAATGTTTCCACTTTTTCACACTTTATACTAATGCATACAATTCTTTATCATATGTGGGATAATTAACTACTGCAAAAGTAAATATCTCAGAATGATAACATATGGGTTTTCCGTGTTGCATCAACATTGCTCCCATGGCATAGTCACTGGCATCTGTCTCAATCTCAAATGGATGTTGAAGATCTGGCAGTGCTAGTACTGGTGTTGTACTAATTTTCTCTTTTAAGGTGTCGAAAGATTTCTGTTGTTTGCCTCCCCATTAAAACACCTATTGCAATCTTGTTAAAGCATGTAATGGAGTTATGTTGGGTCCCTATAATACTAGTGATTACCCCATTACTATTGTAGTTATACCGCTTATTAATATTGTTGTGCCCCTATTGCCCCCATATTGTTATTATTGTGCCCCATAGAATCCCTCTATTGTTATTTTTGTGGCTTGATATTATTATTGTTAGGTCGGCTAGATTATATTGTGACTCCTTAGACTCCTATATATAGAAAGGAGGTTTTGTCATTTGATCATCCAAGAATTGTTCATTTATGTAATGTAAAGGAGGTCTTTTCATTTGATCATCCAAGAATTGTTCATTTATGTAATGTAAAGGAGGTTGCCCCCTCGAAGAGGCTGAATTCTAAGGCGTTGATCTATCTTTTCTATCTTTCTTGAGCTGGTTTCATAACAGTAAGTAGTACTCAAGAAGTTGTAATTCCAACAATGTACTATTAGAATCATCATAGATGCTCCCCCTGAACCTATACCAACTATTCACTTGTCAGGTCTAATCATATCCAGCTTGTCAATCAACAAAGTCATCAAAAAGAACCAAAGCAGAAATGACATATTTTAGAAAATCATGAACCATCATAAACTAATATCATTTCTAAGTAAAACTAGAGCATCACTAACATATTGTAACCAATCAATGTCAAGACAAATAATAATTGACTAAAGAATATAAAAAACTCTCCCTCAGCCTATCCCATTGTCTCTGCATATCAGACAAACATACATGAATGTATAGATAAAAATCTCATTTATATATGTGAATATCCTTAATGTAATCCACGTACCTAAAGAAAATTGCAGTAATTTATAGTCTCATCTCCCCTTGAACATGAAATACCTGTCAGAATAATTAGTAGAGTGATGAAATAGAGATCATTCCTAACTTTTGTATGAGATATTCAAAGGAATCACATGGAAGTGGCTTTGTAAATATACATGCAACTTGTTCCTTTGAAGCAACATATTCCAGTTTGACCTTTTGTTCAAGCACCTATTCTCTTAGAAAGTGATATTTGATTGGAATATGCTTGGTTTTTTAGTGCATGATAGGATTTTTAAAGATACTTATGGCACTAGTATTGTCACAAAGAATAGGTATAGGTTGAGGACAAGTGATTTGAATTTCTTGCAATGTTTGCATCATCCATAGAAGTTGAGTAAAACATGATGCAAAAACAACATATTCAAGCTCAGCAGTAGATAAAATGATGTAATTTTATTTCTTACTAAACCATGATACCAAGCAAGGTCCCAAATAAAATTCTCCTCCTCTAGTACTTTTTCAATCATCAATATTGTCTGCCCAATCTGCATCTGTGTAAGCATGAAGTGCAAAGTCTACATTTTTAGGATACCATAGACCAAAATATTGAGTTCCTTGTAGATACTTTAATATTCTCTTACTGCTTGGAGATGATTTTCTTTAGGATTTTCTTCAAATCGTCCAAAAATCCTAACTGCATGCATAATATCTAGTATCGTTCCTGTAAGGTAGAGAAATATTCTGATCATAGACCTATATTTTGGTTGATTAACTGAAGGATAATCATCATTTTGACTAAGATTGCATCCTGTTACCATTGGTGTGCATACAGGCTTGCAGTCTTCCATTCCATATTTCTTCAAAATATGCACGAGGTACTTGATTTGGTAGAGAAAGATACCATTCTTTGTTTTTTGAACTTGAAGAGCAAGAAATTATGTTAGTTCACCAAGTAGAGACATCTCAAATTCTTGCTTCATAACCAAACAAAATTCTTGAGTCATACATTCTACATTACTTCCAAATATGATTTCATCTACATAAACAACAACTATCAAAAGTTTTCTTGTATCAAATTTTATATATAGGTTGTTATCTTCAAACCCATTTGTAAAGCCTTGTTGTTTAAGATACCTATCAAGATGATAATACCATGTACGAGGAGACTTTTTAACCCATACAGTGCCTTATTAAGTATGCAAAACAAATTTTTATCATTGCCTAGAATGAAGCCTGTAGGTTGTTCAATATAAACTTCTTCTTCTAGATCCCCATTTAAAAATACAAGTTTAACATCCATATGATATAATTTAAAGTTATGAAAGATTGAAAAAGAAAGAAACATTCTTACAGTTTCAAGTCTGGATATAGGTGCAAATGTTTCTTCAAAGTCTATTTGTTCATGTTGATCATAGGCTTTGCATATGAGTCTTGCTTTGTTTCTAATAACTTCTCCATTTTCATTTATTTTGTTCTCGAACAACCATTTTGTCTCAATAAAATTTTTATCATGAGGTCTTCGTATTAATACCCATGTACAATTCTTTTATATTGATCAAGTTCTTCGTCCATTACCTTAATCCAACATTCATCTTTGCTTGCTTAATTCAAATTTTGAGGTTCAATTGTGGATAGTAAGGCTAGGTAACTAGAGTTTCCAACAAGAGTTCTTCTAGTTTGTACTCTTTCTTCCATTTCACCTAGAATTTGAAATTATGGATGTTTTTTCTGAACATACCTTGAAGGTATCTTTTCTGATGTTTCTGTATCTTCATTTCTTTCTTCTGATGCTTGTCTATTAAATTCTTCTACAACCTTCTGACTTGTAGTAGGAACATGTTCGTCATCTATTAGAGCTTCCTTTTCAGTACCTATGGATGCTTCATCAATCACAACATCAATGCATTCAACAATATTTTGAAGCCATTTATTATAGAATTTATATCCCTTTCTTTTAAAAGAGTATCCAAGGAGGATTCTGTTAAGCCCCTATACTACTAGTGTAACCCCTTATTGTTATTAGTACAACCCACTTATTATATTGATGTACCCATGTAGTGCCCATGTGTTTCATAACAGATTCCTTCATCAGCTTTAGATTCAAACTTTCCCACCTTATCATCATTTTTATTTATGTAAAATTTGCTTCCAAAAATTCTAAAATGTTTGAGAGTTGGAAGCTTACCAAACCATAGTTCATAAGGAGTTTTAACGTTGTTTAATCGAACATGATATTTGTTAAGTATATTCACAATTGTATGTGTTGCTTCCCTCAAGAAGGTATGTGGAGTTCTTGATTCATCAAGAATGGATCATGCCATTTTTTGGATTGTTCTATTCATGCTTTCTACCACTCCATTTTTTAATAGTCATAACTATAGAAAATTGTCTTTTGATGCCATGTTGTTCACAGAAATTGAAAAACTTATCTAATGTAAACTCTCCTCCTCTATCATATCTAAGACATTTGATTTTCAAATCTAACTCATTTTCTACCAGAGCCTTGAATACTTTAAATTTATCAAATGCTTCATCTTATGTTTAATTAATCCAATCCAAAAAATTCTTGTAAAATCATCAACGAATAATATGAAATATTGTTCATCCTGAGGAGACTTCTTTCTGATAGGACCGCGTAACTCAGTATGAATGAGTTCAAGTGGATTACTTGAATTACCTTCTTTAGCATTAAACTGAACTATGGTTTGATTCTCAAATTGGCATGATTTGCATATGTTATTTTCCAATGGAGAGATGTTGGGTAAGTCACATACTGCTCCCATTCTAACTGATTTGTATAATTGAGAAAAGCTAAGGTGTCCCAATGTGTTGTGCTAAAGCCATCTTTCTTCATATTTTCTTAAGTAACAATGTTCTTGGCTGCCTTCCAAGACATAAACATTATCTAGAATTCTTGTTACCTTTATTATGATCTTACATATGTCCATATTTCTCACCACATAGTTCTTTGATATGGAAACAATTTCATGCCCTTGGTCACACATTTGGCTAACACTCAACAAGTTATATATTCAGTTTAGTTTTATTATTTTTGTGAAGACCTATGTTTATAGACTTGCGTCAATTTTGGTATCAATACAAGAGCAGCGGTGTCCTTATCTTGTTACTCCACCTCTTCGAATGTATGAAGGCCCTTAAAGGACTCAGAATTCCCTCATCAATATTTCTATTGCCTGTGAAGTTCAAAGACAGTTGGGACCGAAACAATGGAATGTCAAGTTTTGGTGAAAGCTAACGATAAGAGAGTCTTCCTGTTGGGGATCAACATAGCTTGTCCACCATGATATGATTGCAGTGTTTTGTCATAATATCCAATATTCCATGATTGCAATGTGTTGTCGTAAAAGACAAAGAACCAAGATTTGAAGCCGATATCGAGCTTAGAAAGTTGATCTGTCACTAAGATTATTGAAGTTTGCCACTTAAGGAATTTGTGTCCATATAAGTAGAGATATCATGATAGACAACTTCTGCATATATGATCGTGATTCTACATATAAATGCCTAATTTTTTTTGGCTTCCATGAATCCTATGGCGCGGTACAGCACAGTGAAATAGTGAAGAAGTTGCATGAACGATGAGTTCGATGTGCAACAGTAGCCAACATTTATTAAGAACAGGTGTGGAAGAATAAGATCAAAGTAGAAGAAATTTGGTGTTCGCTTATGTTTTCTTAGGTGTCGAATCATTGTGACTGCATTTTTTTCCAGCGCACATTAAAAAAAATCCTTCATAGCCACGAGATTTTTTTGATTGCGCCCCAAATTTCTAAAGGATGCCTGACCTTGAGAACGTTATTCACAACCCAATCTACCCAGTATATGGTAGGTTCCTAATCTATGGTGGGTGCATTATATTACATGCATATGACTTTTAAAAACAAACCTCAACTCACTTTTATAAAAATACTTCATAAAATTTAAATTGGTTTTTAATGGAATTCTAAAAGGAATGATGAAGTGAAGTTTTTAATAGATGGATACAAATTGTTATAAAAGTTTGTTTTTAAAATGGATTTTAAGAGTTATTATTTTTTTTGGAGAGATAATAAGTGGGATATGAAAGAGAATTAGTGTATAAGGTGAGAAATCAGGGAAATGTCAAAACCTTAAAGTAAGAATCTTATGTAAGTTGAATGAGAGAGACTTGGTGGTGGTGGTATTTTTAAAGCCAAATTGATGGTTTGTAAATGTGTAAGTGCTTTAGTGATGAGAAAAAAATTTATGGAGTGTTGAAACATAATGTATACTAAAGGTATTTGTGGAAGAATGTATTGAAGAATTTTTTCTAAAGTTATGAGTTTATGTCTGCTCAAATGGACAAATGTTCTTGCACAAGTTGAGTTGAAGTGAGAGAGTCTCTCAGTGTAAAAATTCAAGTCAAAGTTCCACTAATGAAGAATTGATGTAAAATTTTGGAGTCAAAATAAAATTAAGAGTCATAGATTCAAGTCAAAAAGTTCGAGCCTTTGAATGTAATGGGTGCATGATTGGTGAAGCTAACACCCAAACTCTGGTCATTTTAAAGACAATTTGAAGAGTTATTGCAGTTTTTGTTTGCAAAAAAAAGAAAAAAAAAAGTGCCCAGAAAGAAGGTTCAAGTGAAGTGAACCATTGGCCAAGTTAAAAGTAAATAACTTGGTAAAGTGATTAAGTTGCAGGTTACAATGAACAAGGTGAATTTCACAACATAAGATGTAGATTTTGAGAAAGGACACAATGATGCCATAGAAATTGGGATTGGTGATGACAAGAAAGAGATTGCTGAATTAAAGGCACGAATTGACTTGTTAATGACATTTTTACAAAGACATAGACACAGATGGGTAATAAAACGAACAGTTAAATGGCCAATTGAACAATTTATGGAAACAAGACATAAGCGTAAACTGAAAATTTTGGAAGCAGAGAAACTCCAAACAAACATATATATTTGTGAACCAAAGAAAGGATCATTGCTTGGTGATGAAGATCATGATATAAGCATGGGTTCAATTCCCACAGATGGTGCTACAAATTGTTTAGAAGACCAATATGAAGACCTAAAGACAAATTCATCTATCAAATCTCATGTTTTTAAATCAAACCATTGGTATGTGGATGCAGGATATGTTCTTGAACAACCAATTGATAGAGAAATGAAGAAAGTTGCTAATGAATTGGAAAATGATGGGCCAAATGTCAACATGAGAGATATTCCAGAAAAGCTAAATTTCTTATAAAAATGGTTGAAAATTCCAAAGTTAGAACATGACACAAAGAAAATTAAGATGGAGTACAACATGTCTTCAAATCGATAAATTTGGCCCAACAGAAGCATAGAGATAGACAACAAAGTTCAACAAACAAACAATAATGTGCAAACAAAAAACAAGTTAGATATTGAAATTGAAAAAATGAAGAAGATAATGTTGAAATAATCTCACAATATGTCCATTAAACAAATAAAAAACAAGGACAACAATAAGATACATATGACTTCACAAATATACATTAGGAAAAAGGGACAACAACTACAGCATAAAGTTTGGAAGCCTGGAAGACTAAAGAAGAAAGTCATAGAATATCAACAATATGACAAAGTAATTGATCAGCGACAAACCAAAGTTTAAGATTCAGGTGGAGTTTTATCATCTATTGAAGATTAATGGTCAGGAGACCATGATTTTATTTTACCTCGAGAGACTAATGCAAGTGCATGTAACCTGGGTCAATCATTTACTAGAGAAGTTAATTTATAAAGTGAGGATTTAATTAATTATTGAATTTTTCTATAGTTTTTAGGAGATATTGACAATTCTTGTAAATAAGATAAGATTCGAGAGTATTGTGGAAGGTTTGAGAAGATTATGGATTAGTTAGCTCTTATATATGGATAAGGGATTGGATGAGAGATTTTATGGATATGAGAGATATTTTGGGAGTTAGTTTAAGGATCTAGAACCTACCTTGGGTTCTAATACATTTTTGTAAATTGAGGTGAGCCATGAGGCATGTAAGAGGTAGAAGTGTGCGAGTGAGTGTGAAGAATGGGGGGCAAATCATTGGGCCATGATTTCTCTTGTACATATTTTCTTGATTAATTAATCATTTATTGAAGATTTTTATGTGCATATGCTTGGTGTGATCTTCAGTTTAGTTTTATTGTTTTTTGGAAGACCTATGGTTATAGAATTGCATCATCATCTTGGTGAATCTCCCTTCAAGCGATCAAGCTCCTTTTGAAGGACCCGCTCTGATACCAATTGTTAGGAAAAATACTTTGGGTGCGGGGGGTGAATCAATATTTTTCTCACTTAAAATTTCAATTTCTTATTCTTATTTTTGTACACTACTGCTATATAGTAAACTAGCATATGTACACAGCTTCTATTAAGGAAGCCCGTGTATATCCAATTAACTAATATGTTCATCTTTAATCAGTGCATCATTATTTCATTATTCATTAATTAAGTAGTAATCATGAGTAGTATGAAGTAGAAAGATCATCAACACGCAACACACATGAACACCAAGATTTTTAGGTGGAAACCCAATCTAGGAAAAAACCATCGTTATTGTTGTCTTTATCTTCTTCTTTTATTAAACAAAAAACTTCTTACAATATTGTACTAGTGCAGACTCTAACCATTACGTAGACACCCACCTACAAAAGGCTACAACCTTCTCTCATTTTCCAACAACTACTCAAAGGTTGTTCCAACCCCCTCACTTTGTTTATTGGCTCCTACCGAAAGGGTAGACCACTTTTCATAATATTTCATACTGGATCCATTTTTATCATTAAGCCCAAACCAAGTAACAATTCTAAAACCAATCACTAAATCAAATCATCCAAACATTGAACCAACTGAATCATCAAATAAATTATTGAAGCTTAATCAACCAATGAAACTATGTCAAACCAATCCATATTGGATCAAAATCAATGCACAACCATTCATATGTATACCCTACCATGTATTTTTCATCACAGAAACAAAATGTTAGCACTGCAAACCACGGTCAAAGTCTCAAAGATATGTTAGAATGTATACGCTATTGTTCTAAATCATACCCATGTATTTACATGCTTCCCTTAAGGAATACTTGCGTACATATCTCAAATTATAGATACCTGAATCTAAATCATTGCAACACTTAATCAATCCCTAAATCTTATAATGAATCCATCACAAATCAGTGAACCAAATATAGATGACGATCCAGTAATATCATCACTAATCAACTTTCCATTCCATAACCAAATCAACCCAACTAGTATTGTCAAACACATATTATTATAAGAGAGACATCATTAGCAAACAACAACAAACATAAAATAAAATAAAATAAAATAAAGAAAAAATCAAATATCATCAATAGTCCATATTGCAAAACCTTAGCATGTATACATGAATTTTACAAAGCACATCCACGTATCTACACACTTACCATTCTTGACACTTGCGTACAAATTTTGAACTTTCGCAAAATATATATGTGACTACTTAGAAGCAGATACACATATGTACGTGAATTCTCAAAGGAAAACAAGTGTACAAATTTTAAATCACTGAATCATACATCCGATGCAACCACAACATCTGTCAAAATGAAATATAGGCATACACACCATTACAGTCACACATAATTATACCATCATCAACATAGATCTATCAAATCATAAATAGATTAACCAATTATGTATTCATTTAAGATCTATCATATCTAATCCATCTCCAAGTTCCCTCGTGCAAACTTATTTCAGATCAAATCATTCCTAAACAATTCAAAACTTGCACGCCCAACACCTTCGTCTCCATCTCTTTATATAGTGTTTGCCTCAGCCAATACCTCAAGTAAATACCTTGGTTAAGTTGTAAGTATTCTTTAACGAGATCAAATATCTATTGTCGCTTCCAAATACTATGGGTCAATACAATGGTAAAGACCCCTGGTATTCATAATATGACGGTGAAGATTTTGTACATGACTTATTTTCACCATACATGTGTATGTACGCGATATTGCTTCACAGGACCCACGTATACTTTCTCACATTTTATCTTTGCCATCCATATATCTCTGAACTAATATTCCTTTATTCATATCACCTGTAGCATATACATAACTAGCATGTTGACATCTCTATCAAGTAGGTTTCCATTAAGGACAACACATTAGTCATAATGCCAATAGAACTATCACTCCTCTCTCATGTATGAAAGATAGACACATGACTCAACCATGAATCATAAGAAGGATGTGACAATACATGGCTAGTCAAGGACTCCAAGAGCTCATACAAGACTAAAATACATGACACCAAGTAACCCAACCATGGTTGTTACACTTCTCATCTCTCATCACATACACATCAACACACTCTTGACTCTCTCTTTTAACTCTTGTTCCTAACTCAAATATAACTCCACATGAATAACGATGATTACATGGATTTATAGGAGCAATGAATGGCTATAATATTGATAGTACATAGTTATCATGTGACATTACAAACATAGACAACTCCCATCAATACCTTCTATGCATCACGACCACCATTGTATAATCTAAACATGAGAAAACCATACCAATTTCACACATATGGATATTCATTTCAACCTTCAACCAAACTTCTAATGAGGAGAAATTAAGCCATATAAAATTTATGAATGAGAAAAAATCTGAAATTCTTCAGCATGTTGGCCCTAGCCAAAAATAACAGCAACAAATGAATAAGGTGTCACGAATTTTTTTTCCATTTGTAAAAACTCTTGGCAGCAACAAGCAGCATATAGGTCCTTCTCCTTAGTGAATAACATATCAAGACAACATATTCACAAGCCTCATTCTCAACCACTCAATGATAAAGAAACAATTTTAAGATAAGCAGCACTCAACTAACCCACATCACCTTCACTATGAAGAAAAAATTCAAAAACAAATAAGAAAACTCAGTGGTAGATAAGACAATAGGCAACAATATAACCTCACTTCAACTCATGATCTCCTTGAGAAAAAAATTAATAGTAGATAGTAGCATCATGTGAACTATTATGAAGATAAAGTGGTGATATAACATTATAGAGAAGCAACATAACAACCACATGTTGTACCGGCTACAATCACCTTCCAAAACTTTTTCTTAGCCTGTTTTGGACCCTCCCCTACCACCCTTACACATCACTTTGTCTTACTTCGTCAAGTACTCAAGTTTCAATGTTTTCCTCACACAAAGGGAGCATCTCAATCACAATCGATCCATTCCCCTCACAGGAAACTTACCCAGATTTGGTCTAGCTATAAGCTGAGCAACTTCCCCTTGAAAATTGTGCATTCTTGGAGGTCAACCAGCCTTCCCTCCACTAAGTATTTGGTGGTTTCGGAAAGTGGGAATATTGAAGATTTGTAAGTGTGAATGTTGTTTCACATTCCACAAATCATAAAAATGGCTTAATGTTGATAGAATGTAGAACATAAGAATGTAGGAAAGTTGTAAGGGAAAAACATGTTCTACAATTAAAAAAGTTGTAAAATGAATAAGTGTTGAGGAATGTAGATATATTTTGTGTGGAGAATATGAATGTGAGGATTGTCACGAAGCTTTCTTTCTACATTCGAAGATGTTTTCAAATAAATTAAGTGGGGAAAGAAAAGCATACTTAGTAAAAATGGGAATTATAGGGATATACATATATATTAGTATTTGGCTCTAAATATGGGATAGTGACCCACTATGGGTTGTTGAGAATCAAGAATTCCTTATCTTCTAGGCAATTTATTTAAGAAAAGAAAAATAGTATAAACAATATTTAATGAAATAAAATGGAGAATCAGAGAGATGAATAGTGAATGGAGAAGTATATAGATAGGAATGGTATTATATTCAAATAATGAAATTCTTGAGATGTTTCCCATATGTAGCCAACATATGGACCAATCAATTCTTTTATTTGAGAAGATGAGGATTAAACCATATATTCTTTCAATTTGGAAAAGTCCAATCCAAAGAGACTAAAGTTCAAAACGAAGAGATGGTTTATATTTTTCTTTTTCCATAATAGTACCAATTGATCATTACGAAAATCTTTCACTATGGAATTTTAATCAGAATGCTTATTAATATATTGTTATCTTTTTTTCATTATTTCATAGCTTGTGATATTTGTTCTTATAGTTGAATCAATTGATAATATCATGATAGGAGGGGTTTCAATTTTCTTCGTTTTCAACTTGTGTGACAATGGTGTTTTCTTTTATCTATGTTCAAAACAAGGGGACTATTGTCCCATAGATCCTGCCTCAAGCTATGTTAGACAATGGGAAAAATGAATGAAAATATTTCCTAGGTCTAATAGAAATCAATCCTTTTAATGGAATGGAAATGGTTGTTGTCAAGATGTACTTTATGATATTTGCATGGTAGCTAGAATCCTTGTTCCTAACCAAATATCCTACTCCGACTCCTTTGTCACAACACTTTCACAAATGAACAACCAAAGAAAGACACTATTATTTGCTCTCCCAAGAATACAAGTTAGATTATGAACCAGATATAATCATATCAAAATCAACATGACCTAATGGAAAATATAAATGTGGATAAGGAAACTAAAATGACATTCATATAGAATGTCAATATAGTACACAAGTATACCTTATAGTGATGAATCCCCCTCTGATCCCTTTCTCCTTCTCCTTCCTTATCCCTCAAATAAACTAGCCTCATTCATGCACCAAGTGGGGGCCTACTAAAGTGGTATTTATGTAGCATAAGTTTCTTTCAACAAGTTATACTCCTTTCACCCCTGAGATATTCTCATTATAAATACAATTTTATATATGGGAGGATGTGCCTAGAGACTTAGGGCCATAAGAATTTAGGAAACTTCAACAATTAATGACCTCAAGCCAACTTGTTCCATTTTAGGTCATGTTGATCCTCATATGAAGGAAGTTCATTAGGTATGCTAGCCTCCATCTCTTCCATGCATAAGAAAAGTTGTATATTGGTGACAGGTTGTATACTAGAAATGTGAGATATGGTATATAGGGAGATAGTTGACTTGGGATTGATGGACTAACCAATTAGAATATTCAAGGGTGAAAGAAAGTGAATTTAGTCTAGAAATTTAGGAGGGTTAAGATACGGTTACTCCTACTAAAGCGAAGTGGAAAAAAAGGATTATAATGGATTCCCCCTAATCCATGAGGTCATAATAGAAACTAATGGTTAAAATGCATTACAACCAAGTATGAAAATTCAAGGAAGTAGTTGGTATTAACAAACTATATTGGAGCGACTCTGGAAAATAAAGTGTGATCATAAATATATCATCCCAAGGTGGTTATACCCATGCTTCAAAAGAATAATAACTAAATATGGCAGCCAAGATATACATTTCCAATAAATGTTACAACATACACCAATAGGAATATGGGCACATGGAAGAAAGGTGCCCCAGAGTAGTCCTAAAAATAAATGGGATGGCAAAAACTCCAAAACAATTTGGGAGGAGTACATATAAGGGTAATACGTCCCAAAACTGAGGGTATAACAAATCAATCCCAATGGTACAAATGTAAAACATGCAAATAAATGTGTTTGTGTCAAGATATGGTAGAAACTATCTGATTACTAGTCATTGAGGTCATTGTTAACAAGATGTGAGGGGAACTAGTAAAGATGAAAATGAACCTCAAGGTACCTAGAACATCCCACATAGTGTGTGATTTGACATTAGAAGCTCATGTATTTACCAATCATGAGTCAATGAGGTAAACCCATTGTAAATCAAAAGGAAGCATGCCACTCAAGACTACAAACTCCAAGGTACTATTAGTTCCTAGATCTATCTCATTGATAATGAGATAAGGTAAATAGGAAAATATCCATAGAAGGATGGCCTTGATTTATCCCCCATCAATTTACGTAAAATAAAATTAGATATTATTTGGACATATGAAGTCACCAAGTATAACTGACATAGGGATGACTAACACAAAAAGGTCAACAAGGACTTTAGATGGTTGACTAAGGTTTATACTTTCATTGATCATATAGAATCATGACACAAAATTGACTTAGCTACATTGAATAATGATAACCACATGATATCATGAAATAACACAATATGCATTGAAGAATTTTTCATAGTGACTATAAGCGTAACTAACCATAGGAGTAAAAAGAGTCATATGTATAGTAGAGTTGCTAGGCAAGTTAAAACCCATATGTAAGATACTAACTCAAACATGTGCTATATTCAAGGATACATGAATCATGTTGCCATTGTGAATGATAAATTATCAAGATGGTTTCTCACCTCTTTTTATTAGTTGGTATCTCCTTCATAGTTTAGCAAGCATGAAATAGAATAAAAGTATGCTTGATAATTTCTTTCTCATTTAGTTTTAAAAATATTGAAAAAAAGAGATAAAAGGATACTCAATAGGGTGCCTTATTATTGTTTTAATGAGCTCAAAGAATAAGTAATAGTATTCTTAACACATAGTATCTTTTTCGTGAGGTTTTAACTATCTTAAAAAAAGAGATGAAAGGATGACAAATACCTTTTAGTGCTTAACAAACATGATAAGAATCCTATGTAATCTTGTATTAGAGAAATAAGTGGTATATAACATAACAAATTATTATGAGTTGGTGGAACCACCCTAAGAAAGATGAAATAGAGAGGTTGGAAAAGAAACCCACTCATCAATAGGGTGCGTTATTATTGGTTTAATGAGCTCAAAGAATAAATAATAGTATTCTTAACACATAGTATCTTCTTTGTGAGGTTTTAACTATCTTAAAAAAAGAGATGAAAGGATGAAAGATACCTTTTAATGCTTAACAAACATGATAAGAATACTATGTAATCTTGTATTAGAGAAATAAGTGGAATATAACATAATAAATTATTATGAGTTGGTGGAACCACCCTGAGAAAGATGAAATAGAGAGGTTGGAAAAGAAACCCACTAATCATAGTTGTCTCTTCAAGAAGGGTAAAAGCACCAATTTCATTATATTAATAGGACCAAGGCCAATGTTGTTGCAATGATGAGAAACAAGGCCAAGGCATATAACTATGTGTAAGTGAACAAGGAAATTCATATAAATAATCATAATGTACAATAGTTGGTGGAATCCTCCTAGGGTAGAGTCAAAATATAAAAAAGAAGTGAAAATGTGGCTTATATTCTGAGTCATGACGGGTCAAAAGGAGGGATTCTTGGTCTATAAAAATATGCAATATGGACACCAACATGGAAACTAAGTCTTAATCTAGGGCTTCCATGTAAAGGAAGGCTCTACGACACAAGTTATTATGTGCAAATTGGTGGGATATGAAATTATGATTTTTGCCACAAAATTACCCTGCTTTATTTTTTATCAAGCCACCCATTTTTCCACCTTAAATTACCATAAAACCTTATACATACATTATGAGAAGCTCAAGGTATAAATTGTGTATTAACTAGTTATATTATTATTGTTTTTAGACTATAATTAAGAGTGTTTTAAGAGTTATTTTCATGTGTGTGTGTGTGTGTAGAATAAAGGGGATAACTCAAATGGTTGTAGAAGTATTGCATTTATCGCCAGGTGTCATGTGATCAAGAATGTAGTTGCATCTTAAGGAAGAAATATGTGGAATTTATAGAATTCATAGACATGCTACACGAGGAGAAAGAATGTCGAATTTAACATATGTGAGGAACGCAATACATATGCATTAGAGAAATTTTGAGGTAAAAAATGGGCCTCAAAACAAAAATGTACAACCAAAATCAATGTTATAAGAACCAATAGTATTCAAGGTGATGATTTCAACCATGGGGGATGATTCACCATTTTTTGTGTAAAAAAGGTAAAAAGATTAAAAAATAAAAAATAAAAATAACTACATTTTCAACTTGTATTTTCAACTTATCAACCCCATGTTTTTGCTCAATTTTCGAGTAGGAGCACTTTTGGATGCACATAATTTAATTCCTCATCCAAGTAGTAACCATGTTGCATACTTTGATGGACCCTGCTAAAGCAAAAATGAGAAATACATGAAAACACTATGATTGCAGTAACATTTTTTAATATATTTCTCATTTATCATGTAGCAAAGTCCATCAAAATTATGAAAAAATCGGAACTTCTTGGATGAGGAAATAAATTATGCACCCAAAAAGTGCTCAACTCAAAATTGAGTAAAACCATAAAGAGATAAGTTGAAAAATATGAGTTGGAAAAAATATTTTTTTATTTTTTTCCCTCTAAATTTTGATGATGTAATTTAATATTTTTTTAATTATTTCCATTATTATTTATAATATTCCATAGGAGGCCCATTTTATACCTCAAAATTTCTCTAATGGTTGCATCCACTTTCATGTTGTTATGAGAATGTTGCATAGATATCTATTTCCAGCTAGTTCATTATGGTAGATTAGGTCTGATTATGAGGAAGGCCCTCCATTTTTTTATGGCTTGTTACACCACCAGCTGAAGTAGGTCTAAGATGCCTCGGCATGTAACAGTCATTACAGTGTCAAGGGCATAATATTTATTCCTAGTTGAAAGTAATTTTTAAAGATTCCTCTCTATTTAGACATCTGATGTTTCACATGACAAATCATACTAGATGTTTTATTTAGCATCTCCAAATTGTGAATGGTCTCTCAAACCACTATCTAGACTCAAATTCCCTTTTTCTTTTATAAATATGTGCTCTGAAAATATGATGATAGACAATATATAACATGTGGACTTACTTTGTAATTTTGATTTATGTTAATATAAATCTCCTACCCACGCATGTTTTGCATTACTTTCTAAAGTTGTGTTACTGAATTTATAATCCTTCAAGCATAGGCAAAAGCCTAATTTAGGACCACTTGAGGTAAATCCTAGCGCTACATTCATTTCCTATTATTTTAGTATAATGTAGTTTTTATTTCATTTACTTGCAAAGTAGGTAATAATGGTTGTTTTTAATTTATGCAGTTGTGTGTGTTAATTCATTTCTTATGATGCATTTAATTTCATTCTAAAAATTTTGTTGAAAATCATTTTATTAAAAAAATTGGGCCATGTTATGATTTTGATAGTGTAAGGTGATGATTTCATAGTTGTGTTGCAAAATCTAGTTGCAAACTAGTGGAAACTGCTACAAAACCACCAACCCTGCAAATTATTTTAACCTTAGTGTTGGATATCGAATCACTACTGGGAGGGTGGTTGAATCAGTAGTGATGTCTTCTTCAACAGTTTTTCACAAATTTAACTCATGTAGTCATATATCAATTCTTTATGCAAGCGCACATTAATTCATAAATAAATAAACATTTATCCTCAACAAATGAAAATCAAGACAATCACACATTCATGCATAATGGACACAAGGATCTCTAGTGGAAAACCACTTTCGGGTCAAAAACCACCCTTTTTTTTGTTGTTTCTCTACTTAAAATTTTATTAATCAAACAAATAATTTTACATCATCATAGTTGGTTATGTCCAGCAAGGAATTTTATCACTGTAAATCGACTTTGTGAACACCCATCCTCTTGAAACCTCTACCCCCAACAAGCCTCGCCCAACATCCATTGGACTATGAGAATGCTACTCCCTCTACTGAATCTACCAACCACCATCAACAAGGAACACCCGTTACTTCTTCACCAAGCTATCTCTATATCTTGATCATCTAGGGCCACATTTCATAATATTTTAGGCTAAACCCCTTGGAAAAGTAACAACAACCTTTCCATTAAAACAATCAATACATGGGCCACCTACATCATAATCTCTGCAACTCAACTTCAATGAATTCTTCAACATCAACTCAAGAAACCAACCCTCAAGCCGGAACTTCAACAAACAGTCCTCAAATATAGTAGCAACACGTCATCTGTCAACAATTCAACTACATATAACAAATAGCAGCAACACCTGTACGCATCAAACATATATTAATTCAACACATTTATCCATAAGCATGTTGATTTAACCTTACAACATATACACTGGCTCAAGACCCTACAACAAATCATATCAATATTCTGACATAAAGATTACAACAATAAGTAATCCCTGAAAAGACAAATATCAGTGGCATGACCATCAAACAATATTCTGCTTTTCGTTTATGCAAATAATCTCTGATCCATGTTCTCCATGCATATTGGTTAACCTCTACAATAGACTCTGCAAACTTTGTCTTTGATTGTCGATCAAACTTTTCCTCTTCAATTAATGAAAACTAGCCTCTTCATGCACCTCACTCTCTTGATCTTAGTAAAAAAAAATTGTGTGTGCAAATTTCTAGAAATTTGACTTGTGTATTACTATTTGTTGTAGTAGGTTTCCCTCTACTCTCTGCACTCAGCTCACTCATCATACAATGGTCAATCTTCTCTTCTTTTTAACTAGTTTGTGCCACTAACTCAACTTCTAAAATAATCAATGAATTCCCGCCTCAAACTTTATTCTAACTTGTAGATTTAGTCAATTAGAAGTTGCTATGAAAAATCTAGAAAAAAACATCACAAAAACATTTAAATCATTTGAGGTGCATGAGGAATACATAGAATATTGACTTATAGACACAGTCATAGGCACAACAATATTGATTCTTGATTTTAGTTGCATGGATAAGCCTACATCCCAGCGACTGGAGCCCTTTAGTCACATGCATAAGTTTGTCTCCATGCAACTTTGGTAGGGGATCAAGGAAAACACAAAAAATCCAACTCAAAGCTACCTCCAACTTCTTCCTTAGCAGCTCCAGCATCTATAAATCTTGTCACAGGTTTGAAAAGTCTCAAAACCATCTTTACAACCTCCTATTGAGCTCATTTATGATGTAGAATTCATAAGTGCATGAACCAACTCATGAGTGCAGAAATTGTATCAAGACGCATCAATCATGTAGTTCATCAATAAAAGGGAACTTGATAAATCATGAAAACCTTTCTAGACCTCATCAAGGGTCCAACCACAACTCACTAGGAGCATCAAGGACATCTCAAGGATAATACCTCAATCATCTTAGATATGGAGAACTAGTTGGCCAACCAACCATAAAAGAAAACATTAAATAAAATGCAACACAAGCATCGGCCCTAGAAAACATGTACAAGACAATACCATCAAGAAAACAAGCATATGCATATAATCTACCACACAATCCCATGTTTACATCAATTCCAATTATCAATCACTTCATCACAACATTAATTCCAACAATCTCCCCCTTTGGAATTGATGGCAACCCCATCTAAACCATCTAAACAACCTCATGAAGAATTGAACTCCTCATTTTCTCCCCTTTGACATCAATGGCAAAGGGACAAACTAAAAAATTATAAACATGTGAGGAATCAAAGAAACACTCCCTATGTCAATCTCAAAATCATGCCAATGAAAAGTTGATACAAGGCAATGAAATGATGCTCAACTAAAAAGGCACGCCCTGAATATAGAAAGGAGTTGCAAAAACATCTCTTGGAATATTAAACTTGCTACCTCTACTGCTAATAGTATGTATTTGTCATATGAAATAAGGTTTTTCCTCGTAATTCTTTGACCAAATTTGGCACAATGATAAACAATGAGATACAAGGCATAATACATGGCTATATGAAGGATAATAAAAGGTTCAAATTGTTAGGAAAAATACTAGGGGGTTGGGGGGGGTGGTTGAGTCAGTATTTTACTCACATCAAATTTCAATTTCTTATTCTTATTTGTGTATGCTATTGTTACAAAGTAAACTATCTATTAAACACACACATGGCAAAAAGAGTATGAAAGATAAAACATGATAATACATTTTTTTATTAACAAATCATATACGTTTATAGTACATTGTGTGATCGTTCGGTTCCACATCCCAAGGTTTCTTAGACTTCCTTAGTCTATTTAGCTTCCACACTCACCCTTAGCGGATTAGGAGTCCAATATTCACCCCCTTAATCTGAAGGGTTATGTATGAGTCCAAGAAGAGAGATGTAATACAAAATGTGCAAAAGGGCATGGTAGCACTAGGCTGAATGTGCTCTCTGAAGTGTTGGTATAAAGGGTGGTGGTTTAAGGATGACTACCAACACTAAAATGCTTAGTGCAATTCTTGGATTTCTTCCAAGTCTGGCACGAAGCTCAAGTCTTCTACTAGAGGAAGAGCTCAGGTCTTCTGCTAGAGGAAGTGCTCCTGATGTTTTAAAGAAGGAAACCTTCAACCATGAAAGGGAGGTCTCACCCCACATAAAAAGGAGAACTTCAACCTAAAAAGGGAGGTCTCAACCTGTGATGCTTTAAGGATGACCAACAAATCTGGAATGCTTAATGCAATTCTTGGAACTCTTCCAAAACTAGCAAGAAGATGAAATCTTCTACTAGAGGAAGTGTCCCCAATTCTATTTATGGAATTCTTCCAAAACTGGCAAGAAGCTGAAGTCTTCTACTAGAGGAAGTGTCCCAAATTACAAACTGAAGGCATGTTCAGGGGCATCTTTGTCTCTGGCTACAACTCTAAAATGGGTGTGGCAAGTTGTGGCTCAGGCTCACTTGATGTGGCTTTGAAGCTTGTAGATGATGTTAGGCCACTATACTACTAGTGTAACCCCTTATTATTATTAGTACAACCCCCTTATTATATTGATGTACCCATGTAGTGCCCATATTGATACTGTTGTGCCCCATAGAAGCCCACTATTGTTATTATTGTGCCCTTACATTATTATTGTTATGTAGGCTCTGATTATATAATGAGCCCTTAGACTCCTATATATAGAAAGGAGGTCTTTTCATTTGTATCATCCAAGAATTGTTCATTTATGTAATGTAAAGGAGGTTGCCCCCTCGAAGAGGCTGAATTCTAAGGTTTTGATCTATCTTTTCTATCTTTTCTTGAGCTGGTTTCATAACACGCACAATCAGGGATGTTTTCCAAGGATGGTCTACGACCAACAAAGTACACGTTCCATTATAACTATTAGTCAATTTTGTAATGTTTGGTTGTTATTCTATTCGGCCGAAAGACCTGAATAAGAAAATGACTATAATTAGTGGAATACGACTAAGGCTGAAAGGATGTATAAAATATAGATTATAGGTGGAACTAGCTAGCGACCCTTAGACTGTAATTTCATTTTCTATGTAACGTGGTATCACCCTCAGCTTTGGGCTAGACTCACACTACTATGTACATTTCTTGATCAAGTAATACAAGGAATATGCCATGTTACTCATGCACTATGTTTAATTTATCTTTGATGCGTACTTGAGTGCTAAATCTTTTCATTTCTTAAATGAGAAACGAGCTAGTTCGCTAGGACCTAGCCAACCCAGCTCATTTACCCTTGTTATTTCATTATTTGGAAAGATTTTATGGATATTTCCCTTTGCATTTGTGTGGTGTGAATAGTTTTATATTTATTTCTGAAGTTTTGATTTAAATCTATTTCAGAGTTAAATGTGAAATGGATCCATGGCTTAGGAGTTAATTGAGTTCTTTCTTTTTTGTAATTCCTTTCTCACATTTCTTTACTCACAATTCTTATCTTAATTTGCTTCCACTTGGATTCTGTAGGAAACCCTTTTCTTATACTTTTGCATGTGGTTTCCTACACTCTGGTTCAGTCATTTATTTTACAATGAACATTGGATTTCTTTACCTGATTATCATTTCAGTTATTCGTGAAAGAAAATGGACTACTAATTTCAGTAATTGTCTTCAACATTAAAAGTATACTTCTGAAGGATCTGAGAACACATGCATGAATTTATCATAGATATGTTATACTCGCATTGTATGCTTTATGACCAAGGAAAAAAACACTTTAAGTGGATTGACGAAGTTAGATAATACATACAGATCACTTAGACTACTGGTTTGATTACTTCGAGTTACTTTCATTTCATGAAGTTTACTTCCTTTTCAAGATTTAATTAATTAAAGCATTTATTTTCCATAGATACTTTATCTTAGAATTTCTTTTGCGATTGCAATTCTTTTTTAGAACATCTTTCAATCTTTTCGAAAGTAAATTAGAAACTTGGTGAAGGAAACTCTACCTCGGTGCAAGAGTTGATATCTTGTCACATAAACAGAGTTCTCTAAGTCTTGAGGCTTAGAGCACCTCCATAAATACATAAACCTTCAGTAAGGGAGGTAAATAATACTTTTACACAGAGGCACTGTACCTGCACTAGTGCAAGCACATTGCAATAGCACAAGAATAGGTTGTTTGTTGGAAGAAAAATAGATCTTTGCAATGGCCCACTTCTCAGAATATTAGCCATCTATCTGAAGATAAATGTAGAATTTCCTTCCAACATTTAAGATTGCTTCAGTTGTGTGAAAGCTCCTTTACTTGATTAACTTGCAAATCGTTCTTTTATATTCTAGCACTAGAGTTGCTTCGTTGTCTATTGCCTTTAATATTGTTTTTTGTTTGATTCTACAAACATTTCCCTTTAAGAAGTAGGATTAAGAATAGGAAAAGTTCATACCACTTATGGCATTGCCTATGCTTCATCTCCAAGTTTATAGAACCCCCAGGTTGACAATTAAGTGTTGGGGAGTTTGCTTAAGTGTAATTCTGCACCTAACATTTTGGCATCGCTGTTGGGGAGATGATTTGAATTGGTAAAAATTTTCTGTTTTTACAATAGGGGTATGTCTACTAATTTTTTTTTCCTGTAGCATGCTTCTATTGTTTGAAGGAATTTATAGGTGTTGAGTTATTTCTTTGAAGGTTGCAACTTTTTATTTGAATTTCGTTTTTTCATTTTTTGAATTGAATTCCTAAAAGAGGTAGGGGTCCTAAGCCCACAAGGGCCAACAAAATACTGAAAAATATGAAACCAAATCTCATATTGTGCCTTATTTTGTAGGCAAAAAGTCCAAACAAACTCAGACTCATCATGGAGGAACAATCCACTTGGGCTCTGGTAGCAGTGGTCCAGGTGTGACACAACCCATAAAGGGGAAGAAGGGGACTGTTGGAATCCATAGTCAGCCTTCTTAGCCTATTGAGAGCAGTTCGTTTGGAAGAACAACAATGGCAGATCAGGAAGACCATGTAGAAGGAAGTGGTGAAAACCAGGTAAATGAGGAACAATCCACTTTTGTATTCCTGATTGTGAATCCTAATACACAAGTACAAATGAAAAATATTCCACCATCAACTCTTCATCATTTTTATGGTAAGGTACATGAAGATCTAGACTCTTTCTTATTTGAGTTTGATATTTTGTGTTGAAGTTATGATTATTCATCTAATGCCCAGAAGTTAAAATTGTATCCTGCAACTCTCAAGGACACAACGCTCCGCTGGTTCATGGGACTAGGAGGAAACACTATAAATTCTTGGGAGAAACTGAAGAGTGTTTTCTTATCGAAATATCAAGAATATTGTAAAACTAGAGATATTCAAGATGAAATCTTTACTATTGTGCAAAATAATGATGAGATTCTAGAGGACTACTTGGAGAGATTCCTGTACATCCTCCAAAGGTCAAAGCACAAATTTGATCTAAGTACCATTAGAACCTTGTTCTTATGTGGGCTTACTAATGATGCTAGGAATAATCTAAATCTATTAGGACAAGGGGATGCTTCTCAAAAAACGTTTGATTAGAGTTGTGACTTGTGTAGGAAATTCTTGAGGAACCAATATAGATTCGGTAAAGGAATTCAGAATAGAAACAAGAAAACTAAATCTACTGATGTTATGATTATTGAATTAGAAAACAAAATGGACAATATGAAAATTGAAATAATGAATATTGCTAGTAAACATATAGACTCTTTGAAGTTTCAGCAAAAACTTGTAGAACAACAAAAGTCATTGTCTATTTTCTATCCAAGATGTAGAAGAAAGAATCCTTTAAGAGAATGTCCTATAGATATTAAAGAAACTAATAAATGTGCAATTTGTGCAGAGAACCATGCTATAGAAAAATGTCCCTCCATACCTGGGCTGAAATTTGTATTTGAAGGAGGAAAACCTGAAGCTGAATCACTGCATGCTATGGGAGCACGAAGAAATTGGCCTCAGGTAAGTGCAGGTATGGTTCCTAAACCTCCACCACATTTTTTTTTTCTTATAATGCACACTCATATTCCTATCCTAACACTGGTCACTCTCAACATTGGCAGCATGGGAACAAATATTAGTATGGACAACCCTCCCAATCTTGGCAACAAGGATGGAGAAGGCCAAACCATTCACATCATTTCTATCTCGCACCTATGCAATCATACCCTCCTAAATATGCACCTTACCCAATGCCACAATCATCATTACCTTAGCTAAGTCAATGTATACCACCATTACCTTTACCTCCACTATTTTGACCTTCTCAGCTGCCTGCTCAACCTTTACCCAACCCCAATCATAAAGCGATACAAATGATCCATTCTATGAACCTACTTTCTTCATCCAGATATGAGACTATGCCAGTTGGAGTCAATGATCTCCAATTGAGATCAAGGAAGGTAGTAACCTCAGAAAATCAAAAGCAGCCTATGGTGATTATCAATGAGAAAGGAGAGGAGGAAACTACTAATCATTCTGAAAAATATGACACCATTCAGCCTATCCCTATACATTCTGAGCCCTTGTCATCTTCTTCCAATTGACCCCCCTATCCAGAGAGGTTAGTTGTGGAGAATAAAGACCCCATTCCTGTGTCTAGCCTAGCTTCTGAGCTTAGGAACCTTTTCATAAGGGTACCTTTTCTCCAAGCTATTAAAGAGACCCCCATTTGTACAAAAATCATTAGGGAACTCTATCTCAAGAAGCCAAGAAGGAGAAGAATGGAACCTGAAACTATTCAGTTTGTTGGTAGAGTAGTGGAGTTAATGATGGGGTGTATACACATGGAAAAATATACTGACCCTGGAAACCCTTTTGTCTTTATTCAGATAGGTGATGTCCTTGTATACAGTGTACTTATAGACCTAGGGGTATCCATTGATGTTATGACCAAGCAAACCATGGATCAACTTGGATTGGTCCATATTTGGCCTACTCCCACTGTTCTTGAACTAGTAGATAGATCTAAATCAAACCGGAAGGGGTGTTGGATGATGTGGTCATTTCCCTTGACTCTTGGGAATATCCCACAGATTTCATTGTGCTTCAGCCAATGAATCCTATGGGAGGGCATCCCTTTATTTTGGGACAACCATGGCTCGCTAGGACTAATGCTTATATCAGATGTCGTTCTAGTGATATGTATATTTACGATGGAGATTCCAAGAAGAAGGTCACCTTATATCCGCTCGCTATATCCATCTAGGAGCTCTGAGACACTTTATGGTTTTACTATAGTAGTGATGAGGAGACTCAGCCTATTTCCTTGATACATCAGAAAAATTCCTCACAGGAGGGTGAGAATCAAGACTTCTTAAACAATCTAGACACCATGCCTAATTATGAGTCATTGAGTCAAATTTTTAGTCTATATTTTTAGGAAAGATATGACTCTCTACCTCCATCACCACCATCTCTAGCGACACCTTTGTGTACTCTTGAGCCTGATAATACTCTTGTTAATACTAGTCTAGGTAAATCCTTGTATATTAGTTCAGACTTCAATCCTTCTAAGCGAGAGAAACTTGTGAATTTGTTGCAAAACCATCTCGATGCCTTTGCATGGGGTTATGAAGATATGAAAGGAATCCCTCCTGAAACTTGTACGCACCATATCTATATTCAGGATGGAGCCCGACCTATCCGAAAACCCCAAAGGTGAATGAACCTAGCTCTAAGAGACATTGTAAAGGAAGAATTGCAAAAACTCTTAGGTGTTGATTTTATTTATCCCATTTCTGATAGCTAGTGGGTCTCTCCATTAGTATTAGTCCTAAAGAAAGATGGGAGATGTCACATTTGTATTGATCATATAGAATTGAATAAAGCCACTCACAAAGATTACTTCTCCCTTCCTTTCATCGATCAGGTACTCGATACCCTTGTTGGTAAGAAGTAATTTTCTTTTATAGATGGCTTTAGTGGATATAACTAGATATATATAGCACCCAAAGATCAAGACAAAACCACTTTTACATGTCCATGGGGTACATTTTCTTATCAAGTGCTTCCCTTTGGGCTATGTAATGCCCCAGTTACCTTTCAGAGGGAAGTCTTAGCTATTTTTGCTGACCTTGAGTGTGTATAAATCTATATGGATGACTTCTCTGCGTTTGGTGATTCATTTCAGGAAGCCCTCAAGAATCTAGAAAAAGTGCTTCTTCACTGCCAAGAAGTTAATCTCGCCTTGAGTGAAAAGAAATGCGGATTAATGTGCAAGGCAGGAGTGGTCCTTGGCCATATTATTTCCGACAAAGGTATCCAGGTTGACCTTGCAAAAATAGAAATCATTTTGAGTCTCCCTATACCCAAAACTCAAAGGGAAGTGAGAGGCTTTCTAGGACATGAAGGCTACTATAGGAGATTCATTGAGAATTTCTCAAGGATAGCTACCCCCCTTTTCTAAATTTTGGCTAAGGATAGTGAGTTTTCTTGGTCCACAACTTACCAATAGTCCTTTGAGACATTGAAGGAAAAATTAGTCCAGGCACTAGTTTTGAGAGTACCAAACTAGTCCCTGCCATTTCATATTTCCTTTGATGCCTCAGATACTATTATTGGTGTAGCTTTAGGAAAAGAAGAAGAGAAACGATCTTATGCTATTTATTTCATTAGTAAAAACTTGTCACCCACTCAACTCAATTATATAGTTACTGAGAAAGAGTTTTTAGATGTACTTTTTTCTATTAATAAATTCATACATTATATTACAAGAAATGAAGCCTTCATACATCCTGACCATTCTGTAATAAGATATCTGATGAATAAACCATTAAGTAGCGGTAGAGTGACTAGGTGGTTACTATTGTTACAAGAATTTAATATTACTATTGTTGGTAGACCAATAAAATCAAATGTAGTAGCAGATTAACTTTCAAGGTTAAATAGTCCTCGTGAAACAATTCCTGTTGATCATGATTTTCCTCACAAACATATTTTTGCTATGTCAACAGAATCCCCATGGTTTTTAGACATAGCTAACTATTTAGTCACTGGAAAATTACCACCTCACTTATCCGCTCATGAAAAGCAGAATATCATTTAGAAAAGTGTTGCAAATTCTTGGATCCAAGGAGACCTCTTTTACACTGGAGCAGATCTCATTATCCGTAAATGTGTAAGAGAGGAAGAAGTGTTTGATATTTTAAAATCCTCCCATGATGAACCTTGTGGGGTTCACTTCACTAATATGTGGATTACATACAAAGTGTTACAAGATGGCTATTTTTGGCCTTCCTTATTTAAGGATGCCAAACAATATGTTAAGCAATATGATAACTATCAGCGAGTTGGCTAGCCTAGTCAAACCAATTAAATGCCTTTATGTCCTTAGGTTATGATTGAGCCTTTTGAAAAATGGGCCATTGATTTCATAGGAACAATAAATCCAACATCATCAAATAAAAAGTATATTTTGGTTTGTACAAATTTTGTTACGAAATGGGTAGAAGCTAAAACTGTTTCTTTTGCTACTGAAAGAGTTATTGTTGATTTTATTTTTACTAAAATATTTACTAGGTTTGGTGTGCCTAGAGAAATTATTTTTGACAATGGACCACAGTTCATTTCTAATCTAGTACAGGGTGTGATGGAGGAGTATAAAATACCGCACAAGAAATCTACACCGTATCACCCACAAGAAAATGGTTAGGTGGAGTCCATGAATAAGTTGATTGAGTCCATCCTCACAAAGATGGTAAATATGCATAGAAAAGAGACTGAAAAATTAATCAAACCACTTGGAGAAACAACATAGGACACACACCATATGAGTTCATGTACAGAAAACAAGTTCTCTTTCTGATATAATTCTAGACCAATACTTTCAGAACTACAGTCCAATTAGGGTTAGATGTCTCTAAAGCACTTACAATGTCTTATATAGTTAAATGAGTTATATGAATTCTAAAGGGATCTTGTTCTGCAAAACATCTTAGTTCAACAACAACATAAGAAGTGGCATGAAAAGTCCATTATGAAGAAACAGTTCCAACCAGGTGATTGGGTACTCCTTTATGATTCTAGATTCAAATGTTTTAAAGGAAAATTCCATACATGCTGGATGTTACCCTATGAGGTGGTCAAATTATTCGAAAATGGAGAGGTAGAAATCAAAACTATTGATGGATGGAATTTTTTGTTCCTCGCAGACGATAGTGACTGAGGTATATTTTCAACCCTTTAATAAAGGAGATTTTATGCAGCAAGTCCAATAGCCATTTGAAAAGGAGTTGGCAGGTGGTAACACCAACCTATTGAAGATTTTGTTCCTTCTTGTCCTTATTGAAAAAATAATAAAAGACAAACAATGACAAATATAAAAAGTATAAAAAGAAAAAAAAAATTCCTATAATTATGAAAATCAGTTGACTGACATGATTGCATAAGGATCAACCTAAAAACCAACATGTTGGCAGGAAGATTGAAATTTTAATAAAAAGGGAATGTTACTTGATTTTTAGATATGCTAGCTACCACCAAGAAGAAGCAGGTTCACGAAACTGAGCATTTACCCAAGTTTGGGGTAACTATCATGAACATTTTCATGCAAGTAAATGCTTACTTCCTACTGCAATTATTTTTTCTGCACCAGTGTAGGCAAATTTCAAGGTAAAAACTTTGCCTTTCTTCTATTTCCCATTTCGAATTTTTCCACTAGCTTCTTTTCTAAATTCCCCAATGAATTACCTTCGTCTTTCTTCTAAGAAACTACCCTTGCCCGATTTTGTAAAATCCCTCTTTTCCGTTGAATTTTTTTCCCACATCCCATTTCGTTTATTCCTCTTGGTGATATTGTTTCAGGAATCCATGTTGTAATGTTCCTTCCCATTCTATGAAATTTTTACCCCCCTACCCACTTCTTTATTCCCTCATAAATTGATTCTAAAATTTTATGCAGTCAATCTAGAAGGCATGCTTGTGAAACACCAAAGGATGGTGAAATTTTTTTCTTGTATAATGAGGCATTTTTTTTTATGTCTAGCTATATAATTATGTTTTATCAGATTTTTTGGGTAGGTAAAAGTCCCTCGTGCAATATGAGTAGTGCAAGCACAGTGTAGTGCAAGCAGGTTTAGTGCAGGAGCGCAACTAACAGTGAAAGAAAGTAAAATTCACACAATCCAGGAGTTTTTTTATCAAGGATATTTATGGATCTTTACTTTCCTACACATGAGTATTGATATATCATAACATTGCATGTTTCAATTAATACTTTGTTTCATCATTTACTGACTTACGAAAAATCTTCAAAAGTGAAAGTTGTATAGGGTTTTGAAATCTAATTTTTTAATAAGCACTAAAGTATTTCTTGATTAAATTACGAGGAGGAATGTGGGATAGTACTATTGTTTGGTAGCTTGTATTCACCTTCCTTGAAATAATTTCACATTGCTTGTCCATTATTACCTTACCCTGTAACCCAATCATTGTAATCGTTGCACCATTGCCGCATAAACCTCCACTCCACCCAAACATTATGACTCACCTGCAGTAGGTTGATACGAATCACCACCTAATATGAAGAGCTATTTTCATCATGACTAGGTGAGTGGAACTGAAAAGATAGAGGGTAACGAACCTCTAGCATAAAGCTCTTGGAAAAGCGTTGGTGTCACTCGCTAGAATTCTTTCGAGGGTGTGATTGGAAAGGGTGGAGTGTAGTTCGAAATGGCACTTGTAAGGAGTAATTCGTTGTCTTTGCAAGAGATTGAGCAAACCGCAAAGTACAAAATAGTCTTGTACTATTGCAAGAATCTGGGTTCCTACCATTCTTATAGAAGTTTGATGGGTTCGACATGATTGTGGTACTAGAGTTCCCAAGGAAATTCAAAGGAGGACGAGTCAGGGTCAGATCGTTGAAGTTAAAAGTTACAGAACAGTCTATGGTTCAAGCTATAGGCTTGTCAGTTATAGGAGAGCATTGGTTTAAAAATTAGTGGCTTGGGAAGAAATGATGGCACCGGTTCGTGGTTGAAAAAAAGCTTAAGGTTGATTGGAGGAAGGGACTTCCATAGAGTGCCATGATCAGGAAGTGGAAAGGCCTCCTATTCATACTGTAGAAATTCATGACTGGAGAGGGACACTATACATTGGTTTTCATGTATCACCTTCGGTTGTTGTTGCACTTTGAGTCAGGAAAATTGATTAATTTCCCTTACTACCTACTGAGGAGTCTTGAAAAAATGGTGAAGGGCATGCAAAGAAGAAGCTATAAGAAGCTAGAAGAAAAAGGAGTAACTTAGGGAGCATTCTTGAAGGAGTTTTGAGCAAGGAGTGCAGAGAAGTGTGCTAGTATGAATACAAGTAAGAAAAGGAAAGTAGAGACATCGTCTCCTACCGAGCAGAAAGATGAAAGCACACCAGTGGAAGCAGGGAAGAAGACTGTTGAAAATATTCCACCCTCAGCTAAGAAGAGAATGATTAGAACCTCGGTGAGGAGGAAGACTGTCTCCCAAGGGCTGAACCAGTCGAGTTCTTCGATTATAATCGATGAATCACCCCGAGTTTCTCCTAAAGTTCATAATCTATCAGTGCTTGTGGATGCAACAACACACATTATGGAAGATGAAGAGAACGCGGAAGATGACGTACTGTTGTCAACTTTTGTCAATAGATTAAGGAAGAAGAAGATGACACCGAGTACCAGTGAAATCCAAATAGAGGGTCATGAGGATGAAGAAGAGCAACATATAGATACCCTCGCCAATTTCAGTGAACCAAACATTGAAACCCTCGGTGCTTTCGAGGAACGAGGTACTGAAACCCCCATTGTTTTAGAAGAATGGGGTACTGAATCCCCTACTATTTTAGAAAGATAGGGTATTGAGACCCTTGCTGGTCGAAATGGATAGGGTACTGAGTTCCCTGAGGAACTGGAAGAACAAGGCGTTAAAAACACTGAGGAGTTGAGTGCACAAGGTACTGAAACCATTGGCACAAAGATTGTAGAGGGCATCAAAACCCTCGGTGACAAGGAAACCTCAAGTGTAGAAATGCTCGGTGACATAATAATGCAAAAATTTGATGGCCTTGAACTTGATGATGAGACCTCTTTCGATTCTGTTGCAGAGAAAAAATTTACACTTGAAGATCTTAGCACAACACCCTCTACTCTCTACCTCAACAGTTGAATAGTAGAATTGGAGCAGCAAGTTCATGACTTGGAGGCTTTGAACCAGGTCATGAAGGAATAAAGTTGGTAGAATCAGAGTAAGGTGGAGCTACTTGTATAGGTAAAAAGGCAGAAGAAGAAAGTAAAAGTGTGGAAGTATCGGGCTTCCAAATGCTACAAATGCCTCAACAAGGTGACAAATCAGTTGAGAAGAGCCTGAGGGAAAAAGCCAAAAATAGTGAAAGTAGGAATAAGCATTGAAGTTGAGGATTAAGAGTTGGCCGCTCATTTTTTAAGGTTTTTTTTGCAGAAGGTAAAATGTTGTGTGAGGACACACAACAACTTAGGTATGAGAGGATTTTGGTGCCTGAAATTGCCCTATTTTTGCCCCATTTCTATAAACATTAACCTCTATTTTATCTCAACTTAAAGCTCCCTTTATTGCACTAGTTCAAGATAACTACCTATTCCTGCATATCCTTCATATTTTACATTAAGATTTATTAAAGTGATTTATTAATCATTTTTACATAGATTTCATGCCTATTAAGTACGGCTTGTAACTTACGATAATTTCCTAGAAGTAATTAAGGAACTTAGTGTTAATTATGAGTTAGTATGATCAGTGTAGGCAGATTCATGCGCCACCATGATGATTGGTCTGAGATTTTCATGAACTGAATATTTCCACATAGATGTTTTGATCCATGACTCCAAGTTAGGTTGCTGATCAACTGAGGATAGATATAGGTGGCACACAATCAGGGATGTTTTCCAACGATGGTCTACATCTAGTGAAGTATAGGTTCCATTATAACTGTTAGCCAATTTTGTAATGTTTGGTTGTTAGTCTATTCAGCCAAAAGGCCTGAATAATAAAATGTTTGTAATTAGTGGAATACGGATAAGGCTGAAAGGATGTATAAACTATAGATTGTACGTAGAACTACCTAGCAATCCTTAGACTATAATTTCATTTTCTATGTAATCTGGTATCACCTTCGGCTCTGGGCTCGACTCGCACTGCTATGTACATTTGTTGATCAAGTAATATAAGGAATCCTCCATGTTATTCATTGTGTTTAGTTTATCTTTGATGTGTACTTTACTGCTGAATATTTTCATTTCTTAAATAGGAAATGAGATGGTTGGCTAAGGCCTAGCCAACCCAACTTGTTTACCCTTGTGGTTTTGTTATTTGGAAAGATTGTGTGGATATAGTTGCGTGGTGTGAAGAATTTTATATTTATTTCTGAAGTTCTGATTTAAATCTAGTTCAGAGTTAAGTATGAAATGGATCCATGGCTTGGGAGTTAATTGAGTTATTTCTTTTTTGTAATTCCTTTCTCACATTTCTTTACTCGCAGTTCTTGTCTCGATTTTCTTCCGCTTGGATTGTATAGGAAGCCCTTTTCCTGTACCAGTGCATGTGATTTCCTACACTCCAGTCCAGTCATGTATTTTATAGCGAACATTGCATTTCTTTCCTTGATTATCATTTCTGTTATTCTTGCAAGAAAATGGACTGCTAATGTCAGTAATTGTCTTCAGCATTAAAAAATATACTTCTGAACAATCTGAGAACAATTGCATGAATTTATCATAGACATGTTATGCTTGCATTTTATGCTTTACAACCAAGGAATAGAAACACTTTAAGTGGATTGCCGAAGTTAGATGATACATGCAGATCACTTAGACTACTACTTTGATTACTTCAAGTTGCTTTCATTTCATGAAGTTTACTTCCTTTTCAAGATTTAATTAATTAAAGCATTTCTTTTCCATAGATAAATTATCTTAGAATTTCATTTGCAATTGCAATTCTTTTTCAAGGCGTCTTTCAATCTTTTTGAAAGTAAATTAGAAACTTGGTGAAGGAAACTTTTCCTTGGTGCAAGACCTGGTATCTTGTCACAGAAACAAAGTGCTCTAAGCCCTGAGGCTTAGATCACCTCCACAAAGACATAAATCTTCAGTAAGGGAGGTAAAATATACTTTTACATAGAGGCACTATACTTGCACTAGTGCAAGCACATTGCAATAGTACAAGAACAGGTTGTTTGTGTAGAAGAAATATCAAGAGGAAAACAGATTTTTGCAAAGGCCCACTTGTCAGACTATTAGCCATCTATCTAAAGATAAGAATACCATTTCCTTCCAGCATTTAAGATTGCTTCAGTTGTGTGAAAGCCCCTTTACTTGATTTACTTGCAAATTGTTCTTTTATATTCCAGCACTAGAGTTACTTTGGTGTCAATTTCCTTTATGATTGTTTTGTGTCTGATTCTGCAAATGTTTCCATTTTAGAAGTAGGATTAAGAATAAAAAAAGTTCATACCACTTCTGGCATTGCCTGTGCTTCATCTCTAAGTTTACGAAACCCCCAGGTTGACAATTAACTGTTGAGGAGTTTTCTTAAGTGCAATTCCTACACCCAACAATAACATCTATTGAAACAAGAGAAGGATAGCAATTATTTTGAAACAAGAATAAGAAAGAAATAGAAGAGAGGGACTAAAGTGCCCAGGTTGAGCTCAAACCCAAGGGTTTCATCCATCCAAAACTAACTCATATGCAAATCGATGGAAAAATCTCATTAAAAGAAAATAATAGTCTCATACATCATATGAAAGTTAATAATAACAATGTCAAGCACTAGGCTCTGAGTAGCTACTCCTAGTTGCAACAAAAATTTGAATCCTAATGAGCCTTTCAGTTGGATTATTTGTACAAAATCAATTGAGGGGAAGCTTCCTTGAAAGGAGGAATGATCCCCTCTAAAATTCTGAGATTTGTGGATTTGGTTCCCTTTGCACTTGTCATGTACTTGGAGTTACTTGAATGCTAGTGAATTTGAGTTGTTGGAGAGGATTTTGTGATCTCAAGCTAACTTAGGCAGTTAATGAGGTAGGAAATATCCCTATATCCTTTTTAGGTGTATCCATCAAGCACCTACATGGTAAATATCTCCAAAAATGCTTCTTTGACCTGCATATTAATCACATTGGGCCATACAATATGACCAAGACCTTTTAGTCTTCCTACTAAGCATATTATGGCTAAAATTAATGTGAGAAAAGGCAAGTCTTAAGGGATGAAGGATAGAACAATGAACTCCAAAATATACCTATTGATGGGACCCATCACTGATAATGTAACTAAATTTCATGTTTTATGGGAAATGCAAACGTGTTTAAATATGTGCCCATTGAAGAAGATGAGCATGATAAGGCTTTGTAGGGATCTGCTAAAGCAACAAGAGGGAATACTATTCCTAAATTTGTGGTATCTTTACAAGATATCTATGACCTATAATTTTTTTTTAGAGGACTAGTTAATACTAAGACTCAAAGCTCAAAGTTATCCATTGAAGAAGTCAATTTGGGAACCAAAGAAGATCTAAAATATGTAAACCTCGGTACATGTTTTTCTTCACAAGAACTACAAACATTTATGCATTTATTCATCTTTCAAGCATGATTATTTAAAGACATGATGTGCATATTAGCTAAAACCCCATATTAGCTAAACCCAAGAGATCGGGACATGTGCATCAATTGAAGTAGATATTTGATCGATGTCGTAAGTATGAACTTTATTTGAATCCAAAAAATAGCATCTTTGGTGTGTTGGAAGGAAATATCTTAGGATACATCATTTCTAAAAGCAGAATCAAGGTTTATCTGGAAAAGGTCAAACTATAGGTCAATTCCATTTTCCTGTGAATAAGAAAGTTATGCAATATTTCCTAGGGAAGATTTATTTCCTACGTAAGTTCATCTCTAATTATGCACAAATATTTAAGCAACTACGAGAGATGATAAACAAAGATTTGATTTACAAATGGGATAAAAGGGAAAAGGATATTTTTTCTTGTATTAAACAAGCCATCATCGATGCTCCTACATTGTATAGTTTATATTATGGCAAGGACTTCCTGTAATACACTTTTTCTTCTTATGCATTTATCGTGGTCATATTGAGGTAGAAGGATACGGAAGGAAATGAATAGCCCATATATTTTATGAGAGTTAGTTTACAGGGGTTAGAATTAAACTACCATATTATCGATAAAAAAACATATGTAGTATATAAGGAAACCAAGCATAGAAGGCCTTATATTCTCAAAGCTCACATGATCATATATGTTCCTCATCCAACAGTCAAAACACTCTTTGTGCAGTAGGAGTTGGGGGAGAAGAGAGCAAGCTAGATGATCTTCTTATAGGAATATGATCTGGAGTTTAAGCCAGTTCATATTGTTAAGGGACATGACCTTTTTCAATTTGCAACAGAAGCAAGAGACTTTACACACAAATATATTTCAAGATGGGAACATGAAAGAGAAATGTACAACCTTGAACAAGTTCCTCCAACAAGTTCAACCATGCATTGCTATTAAAATATATCTAGAGCATCACACCTTTCCCACACATTTATCAAATAAAACAAATAAGGGAAATTCACCTAAAACATCTATCTTATTAGCTTGTATATGGATTCATTTTCTGAAAGCACCATAATGGTGTCTTGCTAGGATGCCTAGAGCCTCAGGATTCCAAAAGGGTATTAAAATATTTTCATGATGGTCCCGTAGATGGACACTTTTTGGGTGATACAGCATGTATAAAGTAATTAGGACTGGTTATTATTGGCCCATTTTATACAAATATGCCCATGCTTATGTCTGGAAGTTCCCAACATCATTGAGAAGTGATGGTCAAGACCCAAAATCAGTCACCCCACTCCTACCAATAGTAGATGAGGAACCTTTCCAACAGTGGGCATTAGTGAGATATTTCCACATTCATTAGAGCATGACCGTTACATTTCAACAAACAAAAATTATTTCACTTAGTTGATTGAAGCAGTTCGTTTAAGGCAAGTAAATGACCAAGAAGTCATCCAATTTCTGAAGCAGAATATCATAACCATGTTTTGTGTTCCAACATTTATTTTCTTTGATAATGTAACTTACTTTTCCTCATTAAAGCTTTATGCTTTTGGATTAGAAAATGGTATTGTTTTTAATTAGCATGCATCAAATTATTACCCATAGGGGAATAACTTAGCAGAATCAACTAATAAAATCCTTTTTCACATAATCAAGAAAATCATATTCTCTAAACAAAGGAATTGGCACAATGCTTTAGTGAATGCATTATGGGTTGACCATGTAACTCCAAAGCTCTCCCTTAAAACCTAGTCATACTTTCTTGTATATGGTAAAGAATTTGTCCTCGCGCCAAATATGTATCTCCCGAACTTGCAACTTTCCCAAGAGTCTCAAGGAAAAACATGTCTCCCGGTTCAAAGTAGGATAAATACCTTGCTTAAAAATGAGGAAGAAAGGTTCAAATCCAAAGAAATATTTTTCATGCACCAAAAATTTATAAAGCATTGGTTCAATAGGAAATCCATAGGGACTAAGAATTTCGATGTGGGTGAATTAGTATTAAAGTGGGATAAATCCCACGAAGAGAAAGGAAAATACACAAAGTTTCAATCTCTATGTATAAGCCCCTTTATCATCGAAGAAAATCTTGGTCACAATGCTTTCAATTTGAAATATTTATATGGGAGGATTGAGTCTCTTCACACTAATGGTCAAGATCTCAAGCATTACTTTTAGTAGTAGCCCTAGGTTGCATTCCTCTATACAATTTTATTTCTTTGTTTGTTTTATGTTTTTTATGTTGAGTCATGTCATGTCTTATTCCCCTATGTTGGTCATTGTACATAAATAATACCTTTGTATGAAAGTGTGTATGTATTTGAAGGACTATGAGGTGAAATAGGTAAGGGATGTTACAATGGTAACACTTGGCCACCTGTTAGTTCTCATTCTTTGTTTATGAAAATTTTGTAGGTTAAAAAAGCTCAAGATGGAAAATATGATACACTCAAGAAGAGAACCTTGAGTGAAACTATGATACCCATAGTAATTTTAGTGTCTTCACTCCTCAAACTTGGTATTGAATCTACTTGGTGTTTTACTTTCTCATCCAATCAAGTAGAGAAAGGATAAGGGGAAACTCTATAGCAAGCAAACCTATATCAGAGGTTATATATATACTTCTCTAAAGGGAAACCTCTTCTTCTCTCAATAAGTTAGGATCCCTCTTTTGCCCCATTGAAATAGTAAGTGCATAAGCACAGTTCTACTAAATAAATAAATAAAGAGTGAAAGAAGAGAAAGGCTTCCTACATAGGGAGGTGAAGAAAGTAACTTTATTAGGGTATTGTTTAGGCTTGCTAGCAGCGAAGAAATGTTTGTGCTCCTATAATCACTCTGCTGGGGTACTGTCTAGGCCTGCTAGCAATGGAGCAATGCCTGAGATGAAACCCATAATCTGAATATATTAAACTCATGATTATATATTACCCTTTCATGGATTGAAACAATTATGATAAGGCATAATATCTTATGTGTTGGACCAAGGCAAGGAGTAGTGGATACTACATCTATAACTGGGTTGAGTGGGAATTTCAAGGCAATTCAATTGATGAATCAATACTTCTTTAAGGGATAAACATTTGTTGAAATTTATCCCTAGGAAGCGAATCTGACGTTCTCTCTACGTGTCTCCATGTGTTGTCGCTACTACAACACCCTCAAAAGTTTTGCTACATTTGAATTTTGGAGCATATCTACTGTCATATCAAGTGTTTCTTTTTCAGTGACCAAGTGTCATTTCATGTTTCAAGTGTCCTTGTTATTTCCTAAGTGCCATCACATCACTAGGAACATTAATAATGTGCTTCATAGTATTAATACACTTTCTAGTCCTAAAATGACAATTTTCGTTTCAACTGCACACACTTTGTGTGTTGTACTTGGAGAATGTTTGTAAACTAGCATTTTAATGTATACTTCTCACTATTGGGTTCTATCTAAGTTTTAATAATTATTTGATATGTGTCGCACATGTTTTTAATACAGACACATTATGTTTTCCCACACCTTACCTTCTATACTTGGATATATTTATATTTTCACAAGCTTCCCAATAGGCTTGGGAGAGAGAACTGCACCCTCTTAAGACTTAGTTAGACCCTCCTTGTTTGTTGAGACTACGCCATGTACCCAAGCCCAACTCTGCCTCCCTTTGAACCATACAACACATCTTAAGCATTAATACCCCCTCATTATTCTCAATTGTTCCCTTCTTGTGACCTCTCTCCTAGTTGAGTGCACAATGCACCAATAATGATTAGTCAAGCCTCCCTTGAGCCTTGTTAGTGCAGCCCAAGACTTCCTAGTTGAGCGTACCTCACATCAACAATCCACAATGAATTTCATTTTCCTTTTGTGACTATTCCATGTGCCCTCCATTAGGCCTCCTCTTCTCAACAAGGTGCATGACACATCCTTAGTGGGAAACACATGGCACCTTGCCCCTTATCAGCGTACCCTATGACCAAATACTTCATCTTCCCTTTTTGAGCACATTGTTGATTCAAAATTGGAAAAGTTGCATGAAACATGATAACATAGGATATTTTTGGGCTGATTTCTTTCCATGAGTAATATTACTTACATGTGTTATTATAATAACATGACAAGGATGCACGAGGAGAACTATCAAAGGAAGTAGCCCAAAAAGACATTTAAAGAAAAAATAACACATGATTGCGATAAGTGATATAATATCATATTTCGGTGATCAAATCGATCCATAAAGACTCCATATGATCTCAAGACCATTTGGAGGGTAGATGGAAACAAAAGGGAGAATTTTTCATCAATTATTGAAGACATAGGTGGCATCATTGTCATCTCTCAAGAAATTTCATGTCACTAGTCACTATGGGTCCAAGTCATCAATGCCAGTGGCTTGTCATGTTGTTTCCACATGATGATGTTGAAATAATGATGTAATTTTGTAAATATGAATATGTGGAAGTCCAAGTGTCATATATGGACAAAAGAGCCACATGGATAAGTCTAAATGTCACATATAGAAGTCCAAAAGTGATGTTGAAATTCAAAAGTCATTTGGAATTCCAAATATTATTTAGAAGTCTCAAGGTCATCAAAAGTTAAAAAGTCATATAGGAAGCTCAAGATTCATTAGGATATGAAGTGTCATTCCTGTATTTATAAAAGAAGCATCATTACTCAAAGAGAACTTTTCACCTTGGCTTCTCCCTGTTACCGGGAATAGTGTCCACTCAGATGTTCCTATTCTCACTAAGATGGGTGGCTATCTTAGAAACAAACAAGTAAAGTCTATTATCGTTTTCTTTTATGAAAATAGACAAGAGGAGAACCAAGAAGACCAACCTTGGTCTTGCACTCGATTTCCACCCCTTCTTGATAGAGCTTCGCCGCTTCTTCTTCGCCTGCCCAACTTCAAAAGAACTTGTGGAATCACAGAAACATACTACTATGGAAGAAACAAAGATCTATATTCATAAATAACACAGGACTAGATGTGTGTTAACCATATAAATGCATATATAAACAAGTACACAAGAATATGGAAGAGAACAAGAATAGCTTTATTAAGATGAAAAGTAGCAAGAGGATTACAACCATATGTTCTGACCCAGCATCATCCTCTAGCTAGGAAGCCCTTCTTCACCTCAAGCAAAGCTTAGATCACCCAACACTATGAATGTACACCAGAAAACCAACAACACTTCTCTATAAGATACAAAATTCCAACCTCTAGATCTCTGTGATGAGGGATCCATATATAGATGACTACAGAGAGGTGAGTCATCTTCTGGGATCTTGATTAGTGTCCTCTCTCTGATAGTTCCTACTTCCACTTGGAGAATGATGATCTCTTACTCATCCCCAGTCGAAAACAAAGAGGCAAGTGTCAGATGGGAAGCTTCTAGAAGATTCCATGATCTTCCACCTCGCATTTTTGTCCTTTCCATTTGTCCATTCCCGACCATCGCACCCTACATAGGAGCAATTCAGTATGCATCACACCTTGTACACTGGGAAGGTGATATGCATCGCACCCTCTGCACTGAGCTTTCAGTATGGTCCAGTTTTGACCATTTATGAGCAGTTTTTCAGTGGAGAACTTCTGGGAGATGATGTAATCAGCTGACCTTATTCCTCTAGGTAGTGAAGCAACACTTTTAGGGACTTAGGAGCCCTCAGTTTATGGACATTTATGATTGGGGTTGAAGTGCCCAAAAATGTCTATAACAGTTGCCCCCTAAAGTAGGAGGTTGTTAATCTTTCTGATGTCGGGTGAAATGCTTTACTATGAGGATCCAAAGTCTTTCCGAGCTGGGAGGTGACCTGTAATAAGATACAATACAATAAATTATTTTGATAACATTTTTTCATGATCTAGCTGAGGCAAGAATTCCCATGCTCAGCTTTATAAATTCATTTCCATGTGCATAGGATAGACAATCGTCTGTGTGATAGACTGATGATATGGACTCATCATCCTTTGATTTGGATGATCATTTGTTCGGAAATGATGTACACTTGATGTCTTTATATTCCTGAATATATCGTAGCCCGGATGGATGAAACTAGATCCGGGGTCTTCAAAACTCATTCAATCTTCTCTTGGAGTACAAGTCCATCCATGTGAAAAATGTTCTGGAGTCAAACATGGAAAGACATCACCTGATTACTAGCCAATGATGTAAGCTGTTAACAGGCATGAGAGGAATCACCAATAATGACAATGACCCTCAAGGTACTATAGTACAATTCACGTGGTGTGAAAAAGGACTTGGCATCACACACCACATAAAATCTCTTTGTCGAAGGCCATTGATGTAAACCTGTCGCCGAAAGTGAGAAACTTGCCATTGAGGCATGCAAGCTTCAAAGTACTGAAAGGGTTGTTCCTAAGTCAACTTCTTGGATAATGAGCTGATGTTGAAAAGAAGCGACCCATCGTAGGAGGGCCTTAATGAATCCCACATCAATGACACAGAACAAAGCAAATGATTTTGGAGGTGAAAACAATCTGACAATACAGGGTTCAGGGTGGCGGTCATGAAGTAATGAAGCATGAATGTATTGCAGTGCGTGAGACACAGGTGAATTGTTTGAATGACTTCTCTTGAACATATCGGCGACACGGACGATGGATTGGTAGCCTTAACCCCAAAGATGGATGGTGTGATGGACCAATGGTGATGACCAATGAATGGAACAACCCAACCCGGCATGGATGCGGAAGGAAAGTGTCATGTTCAAGAGCGACTTGCTACTAATAAAGTTTCTTCAAGTTTTCTTCCCAATTTTCCCCAGTCATTGCTGACCAGTACCTCTTTATTTTTGTCAAGCTTGACGAGGATAACATATGCTCGTTCTATAATCCACCATTCGGGTGAACCTATCGCTATATTTTAGCAAGCTTAGTGACAGTGAAACTCGTTCTTGTCCATTTGGACGAGTTTGTCGCTATCAGGTTTTAATGAGTTTAACGACAAAGATAACTCAATGCCTTTCAATTTTAGAGAGTTTTAAAGGAACAGAAAGGAGACTCCAACGATTCTTTTTCGTCATATAATCCCTTAAGTCCGAAAAAGCATAAAATAATACAAAAGGGATGAATTTTCGATAGTTTTAACGAGCTGAACAAGACAAGCGCTTGATATTTTTGTGTAATAATCCCTCAAGTCCAAAAAGATTAAAATCTAGAGGAGGGATATCACTTCTGATGACTTTAGCGAGCCAAAGAGGCCAATCACTCGGCAATATTTTCATGTTTTATGGGTCAGGTGAAAAGAGCTTAAAGAAGACTCATTTTCGAGGAACGAGTGATGGTTTCAGATAGCAGCTGATTCCAGGTAAGATTTGGAATTTTCCAATCACGGCAGTGTCACAAGGATGGCTAATAGAATCACTCTTTGCAGATGTTCCTTGAAGGGGTAAACGATCATATGGGGGTGAATGATTGCCTAAAACAGAGTGGAGGTGCTGATGAGAACACAACCAAGGCTCAAAAGCTGGTGATAAGGCATTCACAATGGTTATTTACAAGTTCATTTTTTAATGAGCTTAAACACTGGGGGAAACATTTGCTCATGACTTATGTTTATTTTTTAACGAGCTTGAACTATGCGCTAAAACTGCTCATGGAGGGTTTATTTTTCAACGAGCTTGAACCCTGCGGTAACATTGCTCGCGATGATGGTCATTGAGTTTTTTGATTCACCATTAGCATTTCGTTCTTTTCAAAGATTTTACTACCTGTTCATTTGCTTCATCAAACCAATTAGAAATGAAAACATATGATTGATAAATGAGTTAAGGACACTTAGTATTTTACTTGAATTATGTCCATGGTAAATTAAAAGTGACTTTTACCTCTCATTTTACCATTTCATTTGAATTTGGTTTGTTGGATCTCTGGAGGTGCTTTTCCCCTTGATTTTCACCAGTGGAGTTTGGGAGATTTTGTGGACGATTCTCGATGCTGTTTGGACCAGGTAAGAGATAAACTTGTGCTCTTCAATTGCATGCCTTTCATTCTAGATTCTAAGCTTGTTTCCTTGTTCTGTTGAGCCTCTAGGGTTTGAAGAACTCACCCTGGGACCATCACACCCTTCCTTAATCGAAAGGCATGATGCATATTGACCCTCCCACTGACTAGTCAGTATGCATCGCTCCCAGTACACTTGCTGGGGTGCGATGGGCGCAGGGAGGAACGTTTTTGCATAGTTTCCTCATGGATTTTTGCCTGTTTTTTACCAAATGAAGATCCTGACTCTTCTCTTGTTTTTTTTCAGAGATTCATCGGATAAAAATGGTCATTACATGGCGAGAACGCGAGCATGAAGAAGAGGACACTGTTGCTTTACATGATCTGGGCACAGTAGCTGCATTGCGGAACTGTGGCTTGTTGAAGTTTTTTCTTATCTCTAGCATGAGGCAACAAATCAGTTTGTTGCAATATTTCCTCAATGCTTGGGATCCTATCAACAAGGTATTCCAGATTAGGGGCAAATCAATCCCCTTGATAGTCGTGGACATCTATTTTCTAACCGGTTTATCGAGGCATGGTGCCCCTCTCTCATTTTCAGGCTCCGCCCGTGGGGGAGAGTCTGTGAGGGAGTACATTCGCCGACATTGTAGAGAGGGATCTTAGCCGAGTACGGATGGCAAGATCAATATCTGAGATGTCACTGATTGGCCCTTGCAGACCATTTTATTCACTTTTGCTAGACTGGCTGGTAGTTCTGCTCTTCATATAGTCAACAGGTCTTACATCCAGTATGCTTTGGAATGCCTTGAACCGAAGGTGTTTAATTGGTGTGATGCAGTACTCTCTGTGATGAAAGAAAAATTGACCAAGGTGAAGAGCAGAAGATCCAAGAACTTTGGTTATGGTTCTATTTTGACCGCTTTCGCCTTGGAGAGAATCCCACTAATGCAGCTGCAGTACATTTCACTTGGCCTACCTCCACCGACTGAACCATGGATGCAGAGATGGGTTGATCTCATGTCTCGGCACGCTGTCCAACCCTAGATTTCTTTTTCTGAGACTTTCTTTGAGTGGTTTGATCGTCAGGAGATGGCTTATGCTAGGTTCCCATATGCTGGTATGGATTTTCGAGGTGACCCGGATTTGGTGCTGCCAGTTGGCGAGCAGTGGGGTGCCATGGGTAATTATTCTGACTATATCTCTGTCATTGTTCTTTATAATGTTCTTACACTTTTGATCAAGACTAATCAAAAATCATGTGCTCATGCAGACATTGGACCAGTTCGACTGACAGTACGCCGTAGAGACCTAGCGGCCGCTCTAGCAGGAGAGGCTGTTGGGAGGGCTATCCTTCGCGACCTTGATGTGGTTGAGACTCTTTCAGTACTACAGGACCAAATCGAGGGTCTTACCCTTGGTATCCTGGATGTGAGGACCAACGATCTGCCTCTGCGGTTGCATAGACATACTACTGGAGTGCCGAGTAGATGGACTAGGATTTTACGCATGATTGCACAGGCGGTGACTTGTTATCACTAGCATCATTAGACTAGGGTGCCCCCTAGAATTTTGAGTTTTGGGACATTTGACCGATTTTGTCTTGGTCATAGAAGATTATGTATAGACTATAAACAGTTATGAAATATATTTTTTATTTTCGGAGCTTTATTATGGTTAAGTTACATGATCCTGCTGCATATATTGATGTGATGCTTCTTTTTATAAATGTCGCAAATGTCTATCTAACACATAATTTGCCAATGAGTTTGTTAATGTGTTTAAACTTCTAGAAATATGTTGATATTGGATGAAATAGAACTGTCTTTCCAAAATTTTGACCCTTAGGAACATGCAATAGATAACTAGATTTCGTACAGAATAGATGTTGGTGAGTTGTAGAATGACGAGCTGTGAGTCTAGCCTGACGACAAGTTGGCATATGCCATGTGTGATGGCATCAGAAAGGAGTTCTATCAATGCACTATACTCAGTGATATTGTTCATAGACCGACCAATACACACTCCTATGAAACTTACTAACTCGTCGTTGGGATTGAAAATGGCCCATGCCGCAGAAGACAAGTTCCACGAACTACGACTTGCTTCGTTGGCATATCCAACGAATGATTCCATTAGGTTCAACATCTTCAATGAATGCAAAAAGTGGATTACTTAACCAAACTAAATTCTCTTGGCGAAAACAAAAATGTAACAAAAGCATGAGGATTACTATGCGAAATCAAGCATAGTAATGCTTGAGGTACAACCCGTTGCGAGGTTGCACCAGTGGAATCCCATCATAGTCTATCAACTCGTAGGCTCCTTTTTCTAATACTCGCTTAACAATATAGGGACCCATCCATAACGATTTGAATTTCCCTGCTCCCAACTTATCGGATTCCTGGTCGTAAAGTAAGACCAGGTCACCTCCTGAGAAGACGCGAGGTTTGACATTCTTGTCGAACTGTGCTTTTACTCGCTTCTTATGAGCTTCGTTAGCCAAAGCTGCATCACGACGGGTTTCATCCAATTGGATTAGTTCCACAAAATGAGCCTCTTATTTTGAGGTTCCAGGGAGAAGGTCGACTTCGAGTTTGAGGGATGAGATTTCACATTGAATTAGTAATATTGATTCCAGGTTGTACACCAATTGAAAAGGTGTGAATCTTGTTGCATTTCTTACCGATGTCCGGTATTCCCAAAAGGCTGACTACAGGATTAGGTGTCAATCCCATTTGTGGACTTTGATCATCCTTTGCAGCATGTGCTTTAGGACTTTGTTGATTTCCTCAACTTGTCTATTAGCTTGTGGATAGTACAGAGTAGAGCTATCGTGGGACAGTCCTAATTTGGTAGCCAAATTAACCATCATGTGATTGCGAAAATGCGATCCATGATCTATGACGATGGCTTGTGGAACGCCAAATCTGGAGACAACGTGATTAAAAAAGAAAAGGGCAGCCATTTCGCCACTGTTGTTTAATGTAGGCATCGCCTCGGCCCATTTGGTAAAATAGTCTACTGCGACTATTATGTCCCCATGCCCCTCGGCCGAGGTGGGATTACATGTCATGAAATCTATGCCCCATTTTGCGAATGGCCCAACAACTACTACTGGTTGCAACGATGCGGGTGGTCTTCTAGTTTTGCTATCAAAAATTTGACAAGCATGACAACTTCTAACTGCGGTTATGCAATCTTTGAACATTGTTGGCTAGAATTATCACATTGTTGGCTAGAATTATCCTGCTGGCAAAAATTTTTGCGCCGTAGCATAACCAGATTAGTGGCCCTCACATGCGCCTGAATGACAATCATTCAGGACTTTTTCGGCCTCCTCAAGGGTGAGGCACCTCCGCAGAACTGTATCGATACCATGACGGTAAAGGGTATCACCGACGATCACGTAGTCTTTTGCTTGGTATCGAATACACTGTTGTTCATAGCATGAGGTATTAGACCTATATGTTTGTGTCTAGAGATAAATGATTACATCCCCATACCACAGATCGCTTGAAGATATCAGAAACGAATTTTCATCCATGATTGTTTCTTCGGATGTTGCGTCATTGGACGACGATGGAAGATCACATAGTAACTCTGTGAATACCAGTTCTTTCTTTGATTTGGATTTTTTGAATTCCAAATCAAACTCTTGTAGAATTGCTATCCATTTTGAATATTTTCCCCCTAGCAACTGTCACGAAAATATATAAGTCATGGGGTTGCAGTTTGATAAAATGGTAGTTTTCCTGAAGAGGACGTAGTGTCGAAATCTCTGTATCACTTGAACAACTGTGAGGGCAAGCTTTTCAATGTAGGAGTATTTCATTTCCATATCATTTAAGTTTCGGCTTAAATAATATATAGGATGTTTAATTCCATTGTCTTCTTGAACTAAAACCATTGCTATGGTTGTATCTGCTGCAGCTAGATACAGGTTAAAGTCTTTTTGATAATTAGGAGCATACATTAATGACACTTGTATTAGAGATTTCTTTAAAGAAACAAAGGAGGTGTTAGCACTTGAAATTTCACCTAGGCTGAGATAGACAAATCTCAAGGCTACATCAAACCATTTCACCTCGTAGCTAGCCCTACGGGGTATGAGAAGGCTCTCTCCAGTCAATCTCGTTAAATTTTCAATGGGAAGAGATGACCAATCAAGGTAACACAGATATTAGGCTAGTAAACTGATTTGAAAGTTGATTTGGGGGTTTTTTGGGGTGTTTTGGTGGCAATTGGAGGGAGTGCAATTCAGGGTGCGGGGATTGAGCTCAGTTTTTGCAGGTGGGTCTTTGGGGCAAGGTAGGAGTTTGTGCTGATGCCTTTAGCTGAGATGGATGATCAAAGAGAAAAGAAGAGAGGCTAAAGAGGGCAAACAATGACTTTGAATCCTCTCTAGACAGTAGAAAACATAAATATTAAACAAAATTGAAAGCTGAGCATGGCATGCATGAATTCAAACTTTATCACTTCTTTTGTTTAATTAGCAGCAATAGAATAAGAGATGGAACACATAAACACACTTACAATGACAAGTAGGAAACACACCATTAGCACAATAATCCACAAGAATCCACAATGATGTCTGCAAAACCCTGGCCTTCCTTTTCCTCAAATTACAGAGATACAAGTAAAATATACAATAGAACTTCTCCCTCAAGAGTCCAACCATGAAAATGCGTAAGAGAAGGCATAATATAGAAGATCTAACTCCTTTCCCCACCTCTAGGGGTCGAGCTCAGCTTCCTAGGAGCTGTTGCAACTAATTCTAAATTAATCACTAGATAATAGGCAGCACAACAACTTGCCTCTAAAACTTAGGAAACCTATCCATGCATTAAATATTTACCATTTACATCAAAGAAACTTCTAGAAGTGGTCAAGAAGAGTAAAAGTATCTAAGTGCCATGAAATTTACACAAAAATCCATCATTTACATGCCTCAAAAGTCAACCAAGGTGAAAACAGTGTTTTGCTGGCCGAACTGGTAAAAACTGGCAAATTTGCCTGAGTGGTCGCGCCCCTGACTTTGACTGGTCATGCACATTGGCAGCTCTATTTGAGGACCTTCCCGGTGTCAAAATTAGGTGCACGATAGCTCGTTGGAAAGGTCTGGAAGTCTACTTTCCAACCCAACTAGAATTTCTGAATTTGGAGTTGATTTGACCCCTAAAAAGTCATTTCGCCCAAGACTGCTTTCTGCAACTCAAAAAAGGGGCAGCAAGTCAAAATTTGCATGTATTTTGAGCTTTTGGGAGCCCAAATCTTCATAAAATTTGAAACCCTTCCATAGGCAAGTTTATCTTTGCATGAAAATTCCAAAAATGTAGAGTTTCCCCATTCTGAGCTGTCCTCATGACTGGTCGCGCACGGGGTGAGACCACTCAAATGGCCAAAACCTGTAAAATTCTCAAAAATGCCAAAAATGCTTCAAAACTCTCAAAATTTCTTGGGTTTGCTACTAGGAGGATGCTAATGAGTATCATGGTGAGTGAGAGAGGCCTCATCCAAGATACGGACCGGGTTGGTCTTCTTCCTCCCTTTGGGAGCCTCGGTCAACCTCCTTTGGAACATTTTCATCTTCGCCTTGCAAACATGCATCCTAGCCCAATAACCTGTGATGAATGCCCTTTCCACCCTTATGAGGCCTCCTCTATACCTCAACCTTTGTAGATGATGAATGGTCATCACCTTGCTCATAAGTCTCAGTATCTGGCATGGATTTGGAGCAAGATGGGCAAACTGAAGGACAAATTGGACTGCTGCCTCTGCCTGCAAAAGTACTGAACTCTATGTTGTTTCAAGGGGAAAAAGCATGAGGGGAATGTTAGGGGAGGGAACTTCTTAACAAGGAATGGGAATATATGATAATAACAGGGAATTTTCAAGGGAAACTTTACACATTGTCATGCATATAGGAACCGTTTTAACATTGGGAAATCATTTGCCAAGAACCTCTCATATGGGACAAAACATGTATGATAATGAACATGGAAGGGGCATACATGAATCAAGAGAGACATAGGGACACCATACACCAAATTCACTGAGGAGTTCATGTGTGTTATAAGGCAGATTCTGCTCTTTTTGTTCTTTAAGGGTTACATGCACATTAAGGAGTACATACTCATTATTTTCACATGAAGGGAAAGTGTTTCATGTATAAGGGGATGTCAAGGATATATAGGGGTTTGTACATGCTTTTAAATATACAGCACATTAAATTTACATGACTCTCTTCAGTCTTTACAATGTATCTTTTCTTTTTGTTTTAGTTTTTTGCATGTGTATGGTAGAGGGAAATAGGGTTTGAGTGCTTGTGAGAGGGGTAGGGTTTATAACTTAGGGATGGGGGTAGGGCAAAATTTATGTGCAAATGAAATAGGACAGAGATGCAAACATGATTATTAATGAAAGAGGGGAAAAAAGGGAAGGGATCAATGGGACAATAAACACTTGAAACAGTCACAAAACCCTAGCATTTTACAAACATTAGCAACAGCCAAATTAATCCATTCACTTGCAATTTTAAATGATAAAACCATGACACACATCATTATTTCACCATCCATATCATCATTCATGAATTGAGTGTCTACCTCGATCAATTTAGCAAGCAAGAGGGAAATTTAGTCGATTTACAGTGATTCTGTAGAAGACAGCTTGAGTGGTCGCGCCCCTGCTCCTGAGTGGTCGTGCACATTAACAGCCTTGTTTGAGGGCTTTCATGGTGTCAGAATCAGGCGCAGGATGGCTCGTTGCAAATTTCTTTGAGTCTACTTTCCAACCCAAGTGGAATTTTTTAATTTGGAGTTGATTTGACCTGTCAAAAATCAAATCTCCCAAGACTGGTCAAAACGTGCCAAATGAGGGTGCCTGAAAGAAGAGTGATGTTGCAGTAAACTTTTGAATGCCTTCCCCAACCCCACATTGAGATCATGATATCTCATTGGAAATATCTCTTTTTCTAGTTATCATTTTACCCATCAATCAAATCATTTGGCCAACCAAGCTAGGAGAACACTTGATTTTCCCAAGGTCACTTCAAAGGTTTCTTTGATTCTCCTGAGGCAACGGTATTCTTGACATTTCTCTCAAACCATGACACCTGTGTAAAAATTGAAGGAGTTTTGTCTTCTTTGGCATGTTATGGACAAAAACCTCTCTCAGTTTCCCAAAATTCATCTTTGACTGATCTGAAACATCATTTGAGTGAAACTTGCCCCGATGTGTGAAACAAGGAATTTTGTCGAAATGAAGCGAAATGAAGGGGATAGGGGGCTTCTAAATTCTTGGGGAAATTTTTGGGAGTGGGGAGGAATGTCAGGAAGCAGGGGAAAGTGGAATCTCAGAGATTGAGTGAGGGGAAAAGGTCCAAAAGGGAAAAACACAGGCCCAACCTAGAAAATTGCCAGGTTGTAGCTAGAAACTAGGGTTTGCGGAAAAATGAGGAATTTGGAGGATCTAAGGGATGGGAAGTGTTTGATAAGGTACTTTAAGGATAGGGGAAGGTGTATGAACATCAGGAAACAAGTGTTTCCATTGATTTAACCGTCCAAGAGAAATTGGCTTCAAAACCCTGGGAGAGGGAAATGAACTTGCCAAGGCACAACTGAAGCATGAACAAGATGTAAAATGACTCATTAGACACTGACATGATAATGAAAACCTATGAATGATGATAGGCTCAGCTGAATGATGACATGGACTGAAATTTGGGCAACCCTAGACTAAAGCCTAGTGACCAAATTTTGCTTGAAGACTCACTGAAATGACAAAATTTGACCTTGACACTTCAAAATCACTTTATAAGAGCATGTTTGATCACTGGAGGAAGGCTGTAAAGACTGACACTAACAGGTTGATAGGGATGTCTATTTTTCCACACCTTAGATTCTACATTGCAGAACTTCATACTCCTAATGAAGCAATGAAACAACTCACTAAAGCTTTTGGAATTAAGATTGAAATTAGAGCCCATCAACTCAAAAATGAGTTGTTTACATTGGACCCCAATAATTTTTCTTCCATTGAAGATTTTTTGTCCAAGTTCAAGACCCTTAGACTTCTCTTGGAAGGTGTTAAGGTTAAGAAATAATATGGTAGTCTTATCTATTCCATTCTTACTAAGTTGGGACCATCCTACTTTGTGTTTGTTTCCACCTTCCATTTTACTAGATAAGCCTTTATTTCTCAAGAACAAGACTACACATCCACCTCTTTTGATGTCTTTTGTGATTCTTTAATAAGATAATAATAAAATCTCTTATATCTTGGTCTTCTTAATCTTGGAAACTCTTCTAAGAAAGCCTTAGCTGCCCAGCAGCATCCAAATTCAAAGAATCCTAAGAAACAATATCCTAAAAATAATGGTCCTAAACCAAACAAAGGTCCTAAGAAATTTCAGTCTCAAAATGAAAAATCATTTCAACAAAATGATAAGCAAATAAAAAAAAACGGAAGAATATTGATAGACATTGCCACTTTTGTAATCGAGATGGCCACTTAGAATCCAAATGCTTTAAGAAGATTGAAGTCTAGGAAGTACCAATGAATAAGCATAACATCCATTTGGAGAACTCTTCAACTTCAACTTCATCTTCAGGAATAGCACTTTCTAATTGTGGTTGTCAAGCATCTCGGTCTGGTTATGCACTAAATGTATCTTCTTCTTCTCATTCTCATGAGTGGCTCATTGATTCTGGAGCTTCTTATCACATGGCCAAACATAAAGCCATGTTTTCTTCTTTAAATGATTGTAACACCAAAAATATATATGTTGGTGATGATAGATCTCTTAGTGTTGTAGGTACTAAAACTGTTCATCTAGACAATGGTCAATTTAATGATGTATTATGTGTTCCAACCTTATCCTACAACCTTCCATCTGTATATCAAATAACTCATTCAGGTGAAGGTAAAATCATTGAATTTTCACCTCATGATGTTGTAATTAAGGACCGAAGAGATCCTAGATAGATTTTAACTACTAGCATTGCTGATGATTCTACAAGGTTGTATAAGTTTAACAACTTTGGGTCATCAAATCTTCCCTCGATATTTGTTTCTCATAATGATGAAGTGAGCAAACTTTGGCATGAGTATTCTGGTCACTTAAACTATCACTCCCTTCAGAATCTACGTAAAGAAACTATGGTGACAGGTCTTCCAATGGTATATTGTAGAGATGGTGTTTGTTTTAGATGTGTACTCGGAATACATCATCGGAGTAGTTTTGAAAAATGTGCCTCTTGGCACACCTCATCCCCTTTACAGCTTGTGCATAGTGACTTATGTGGTCCACTTCCAGTTGTTTCATTTTCTAGCTACAAGTATTTCTTAACTTTCATTGATGATTTCTCTAGACGCACTTGGGTATACTTCTTAAAACTCAAGAATGAAGTATTTAACATGTTCTTGGCAAGGCCTTTGTTGAAAAACAATCTAGACATCAAATTCTTAAGCTAAGATCTGATAATGGCAGAGAATATGTTAACAAAAAATTCATCAACTTTTGCACTGAGAATGGAATTCAAATGCAACATACTGTTCCATATACTCCACACCAAAATGGTGTATATGAAAGGAAGAATCGCACCTTAAAGGAAATGGCTAATTATATGCTTCAATCTAAAGGACTTAGTCTTAATTTTTGGGCAGAAGCAAATTACATAGTAAATCGCACTCCTACTAAGGTTTTAAAAAATATCACTCCAAAAGAAGCATGGAGCTCAATTAAACCAGATGTAAGTCACTTTTGTGTTTTGGAAGTGAAGCATGGGCCCATATTCTAGATGACAAACATAAAGCCTTAGAACCTAAGAGTGAAAAATGTATTTTTGTTGGATATTCTGAAGATTTCAAAGGATATAGACTTATTCCAATTAATTTCAAAAATGTTATCATTAGAAGAGATGTAAATTTTGCTGAAAATATGTCAGCCTACGAGCCTAGTTTAGCGAATGTGCCACCTCTCTCTATCCCTTCTAATTCTGAAAAATATTTCTTCTTCACATGATGACAACGAGGATGACAATCCTCCCCCACCTTCTCATGATCCTCCTTCAGTTGCTCAGCTTCCAAAATGGGTCTGTGCTACTCAGGATGCAGCAGGTGCTCTTGCCAATGATCCTACAGATCAGCAACTGACACGTTCTCAGTTCAATAGAGCCTCTTATTTATTGGCTCAAGATTAAGTGAATTATGATCCTGATACCTTTACAGAAGATCCAAGCCATCCAAATTGGGATGCAGCTATGAATGAAGAATATGATTCATTATTGGAAAATGATACATGGGATCTGGTTCCTCTTCCAAAGAGACAAAAACTTGTTAAATGCAAATGGGTTTACAAAACCAAGTATGGACCAGATGGAAAAGTTGATAAACATAAAGCTTGTCTTGTTGCTAAGGGCTTTTCACAAGTTAAAGGCATTCACTATACTGAAACCTTCTTCCCTATTGCCAAAATGAACTCTATCTGCCCTGTTCCTTTCCTTGCTGCCTGTTTCAAATGGGAAGTCCATCAGATGGATGTTAAATCTGCCTTCTTGCATGGGGACTTGCATGAAGAAATATATATGGAACAACCTACTGGCTTTATACAAACAAACTCCAGCCTTGTATGTCGACTTAAGAAATCCATTTATGGTCTCAAGCAAGCCCCTTGGGCTTCATATGCCAAAATGGATAGCATTATTTTAGATATTGGCTTTTCTAGGTGTCATCCTGACAATACTGTCTACACCAAGAAGGTGGGCAAGTCTCTTATTATTCTTATTCTTTATGTTGATGATATTATCCTTAATGGTAGTGATCCCAACCTTATAAACCATGTGAAGTCCAGCCTTAAAAAGAAGTTTGAAATGACAGACTTAGGACACTTTCATTATTTTCTTGGTCTTCAAGTCTTGCAATCCAAGGAAGGTATTTCCCTTTCCTAGTCCAAGTATACATGTTACCTTCTCCATTTTCACATGGAAGACTATAAGCCAGCCCCTTCTCCCTTTTAGTCTGGAGCCAAATATTCAGTCACATGTACTTCTCCTGAAGTTGATGCTACCTTATACCATCAACTTGTAGGAAAACTTTGATATCTGACCCATACTTGTCCTGACCTTTCCTTTGTTGTTGGCCTTATTGCTCGATTTATGAAAAACTCACATGAAAGTCATTAGAAAGAAACTAAAATAATACTTCGTTATGTTCAAGGTATAGTTCATTTTGGGATTCATTACAATGCAGAACCATCTCCTCTATTGGTTGGTTTCACTGATTATGATTGGGTTGGTGACCCTGATGATAGAAAGTATACTGCAGGTTATGTGTTCACTCTTGGTTCAGGACCTATTACATGGGCTTGCAAGAAAGAAAGTGCCATTTCTCTCTCTTTAGCAGAAGCAGAGTATCATAGTGTCGTAGAATCTAGTAAGGGAGCCCTGTGGCTTCGTTAGATCCTGTCAGAGTTTGGCTTTTAGCAACAACATCCGACTACACTTTGGTGTGATAATCAAAGTGCCATTCAACTATGCAAAGATCCAGTCCAACATCAGCACAACAAACACATTGAATTTCACATGCACTTCATCATAAATGTCATTCATGACCATGTTCTTGAAGTGAAATATTGTTCAACAGATGATCAAGTTGCAGACATCTTTACAAAGGCTCTCATAGAGGCGAAGTTGACTAAACTTCAATTTATGGTTGGAGTTCAGGAATTTGTCACTAACATTCTCCTATTGTGTCATATTTTTACATCCTTAAATCCTATCCCAAGTTGTTCTTAAGGGGGGATGTTAGGATATTCAGACACATAGGAAATAGTTAAGTATAAATTGGTCTAGTGTAGAGTTAGGTAATGTGTGTTTCTTTACTATGTACGTTTGTAACATACAATCCAACGGTCATGATATGTTCAAGACATGAAGTGATCTAATGGTTCATTCTCTCCTCAGTATTACTGACACTTGATCCATGGCTTAACACCTAATTGGTCCATGATCTCTATTTAAAGAGAATGGAGGGTCATTTGTGGGGTAACCGTTCACGAGAGAAGCTTATATAAATTTTCATTATTTTATTAAGAAATTGCCTGAAGTGGCTACGTTGGCTCAGGCCATGGAATGTTTTCCTCTTTCAGGGTTTTAACCACCTCAAGGATATTGGTGTATTGATCTGTGATATGTTTGTGAGCGATGTCCTTTGGTGTTCTGTCTGGGGAACTTACCCTATAAATTCCTACACTTACATTTACCATCCTATATCTTTTTCAGCATTTTTTCAGGATGTAATGACCAACATCAATATTCTATGTGACCCTTCTTTCCACAGTAGTCACATGTTGATTTGTCAAATCCCAATCCTTCATGTTGAGGTCTTTCCTGAAAATATATTGTCTGGAGTCTACCTTGGCAATTATGTTCATCAACTTCATACCAATTCCTTTGGTATATTTCTCAAAAGCTCCAATCTCAGGATCACTTGAAACCTCTTCCTTCTCTATTGTTCCAATAAATTTCCTAAGATGCTGGTACATAACGAGGTTCCTTAAAAGCTTAGGAAAAAGTACCAATCGCTTCTTCCATTGATTGTGCTTTTGGAGAAGCAGATGGATATGAGCTTTCTTCATCTGACTGATGATGTGGATATGCTTCATTGTCTCCAATAGTGGATGGACTTTGTTCTGAGATACTTCCCCTCTATCAATTTCTCTACATGGCTTCGATCTTTCCTTGCAGTCTTTGTTTTTCTTCATGTAATGCTTTCACCATGCATCACAATGCAACATTCTCCTACCGACATTGTTGATTGGATTCATCCAATTCTTGAAACTGACTTTGCTTCGTGCATCAACTCATCCTTTCAATTTGGTTAGAACCTACTATGATACCAAAATGATATGAAAATAGATAATCATCCTCTGACACGTTGAAAGATTTTAGGATTATGCCTTTAGTTCATAATATATTCACATATGACTAATCGAATTTTAATGAACTTAAAGATGAAAAACATTCAAAGCACTAAAATGACATAAAGAAAGAGACACAACCAGTTGATGACGAAGTTCACCCCTCCTGGGCTACATCTTTGGGCCCTGCTCAAAGGCTAGGTCACTTTATTGATCTCACTACAAAGTGAATACATCAATAATATTTGTCTCTTTAGATCCAAGCTGATGATGGAGTGGCAATGTTTCCCTTCAGGAAACATTCTCCTAAAGAGAACTCTCACCCTTAAACTGACTCAATTCTACAAATACGCGATTGCACCAATACAAGAAGGACTAAGCACAATGGTCCTCATACTCAACTTGAGATCAAAAATCGATGACGGCTTCAAAAAGCCTCTTTACATCAACTTTACCATTTTGGAACGTGCTCGCAAGCATCAATTGCTACTGGCAGAAGATAGGCCTCAATCTCAGCTTCCCAATGCAACTGACAAATCTCAAAAAGGCCCAATATTGGCCAAGTTATGCTTCAAAAGGCATTTACAGGCACAACAATACAAATTAGAGTTGCTCTCTGTTCAATTCCACAACTTCATCATTATGGACTATGCACGTTGGCATCAATGACTACTTTCAGAAGGTAGGCCTCAATTTTAGCTTCCCAATGCAACTGAAGGATCTCAAAAAGGCCCAATGTTGGCCAAGTTATGCCTCCAAAGGCATAATACATGCACTGATAAAAAACTATGCTAAGCTTCACCTTACAACTCCCATTTCTTGGGCGCATTGGAAAAATGTTTATTAAGGCCGTAAGCAGGTCTCAGGGTCAAACTTGTAGACCTCCCAGGCTATTGAATGGCAAACATAGCACTTCATTGGACTTTGGCATACCATCATGTTATAGTTAACATATAGTTTCTAACCATCATATCGGCGGTGATTTATGAATCGACCTCTACCATATTTGTTACAACAAATGTATGAAACATCGCATATGGTTTTAAGCCATAAACTAGTGGACATTTCACATAACCTGTGACATATGAAATAGTTTAACTTTGGTATGTCATTATAACCTAAGTCTGATATTGGACCAGAGGTGATCATATATGCATCAAACCCATGGAAACACATATATATCATATAATTAAAGCTTTATACTGACGGATCCCTGTGGCGTTTAGAATTTGGCCTGGTGGTTACATACTCCCTATGGTGTTGCATACGGTTTGAACTGAAACCCGACGGTGATATGATGTTACAACCATAGTGTAACAATGGATCCCCATGGCATTTAAACATTAGAACTAGTGCACATATTAACCTCCTCATGGCATCTCATGTTTTTTCTCCGCACTAGCTTGGTATTGTTTGAAATTTAAAACAACTTCGCGCCAAACTAAAACAAATATTGTGCTATCACATAGTTTCCCTACGTGATTTTTGGAGGTTTTGTTGTATTCGTGACATATGTATGTATCACCGTTGTCATATAATTTCCCACGCGAAAAATTTGGAGGTGTTGGTAATACAAATGATGGGTTTGGCGGGGCCGCCAGATGTGGTGAGCTCCGCCAACCCTTACCCCATAATGCCAAATAATAAAACTTAAATACAATATGCACCCAATTCTTAACAAGGAACATACCGTGGCTTCGTGGTTGGGATTGTAGTTGCTTGGTGCTAGGTCAAGAGTTCAACTCCTGTGGGTTGCTCGACCTATATAATGAACTTGTAGACCAATGTGGGGAGGCCATGTGGATACCTCTCATTGGTCCACGTGGCTCCCTGCAATTGGTCCACCTTGAACCAATACCAACCAATGGAAAACTTGTGAATTTTGACCAATCACACTTGGACACTTGTCAACCTGCCATTATTTCTAGAACCTTGACTAGAGAACCCTAAAGCGAAACATTGCTTGCTGGAACCATGAGTGTTGACTGTTCACTTTGACTAGTTGACTTTGACTAGAAAGTGTTGACTATTCACTTTGACTAGTTTCTTAGCTTGACCCTAAACTTTGACTTTGCATAACTCCTTCATACGAAGTCCATTTTGCAAGCCTAACATACCATCGGAATTAGTGCAATGAGCTCTTCAACTTGGCGCTAGTTTCATGAGAATCTGAGACTGTAAAATTCTGAGCATGTCGGGAACTAATGCTATCTATGACCATCTTCGTCTCAAACATTACATAGCCAACATTACTAGACTCAATCAAGATCCATCCTGGATCAATTGTTTTCAATATCAACTAAGAAGTCAATTAACTACTATTTGGAGATTTGTCCTATGAATGTATGCTTTTTAAGTATTTTCTTGTTTATTGTATTAAAATGATCATGAGACTATTATTTTTTTTTGTAGTTTTATTAATTTTTTATCAATTTTAACTATTATTTTATAGTTTTTTTTTTAATGGTTACTTATTTCATGTTTATTTTCTATTCTTAAATTATGTGTTTATATTAACATTTCATTACATTTTAGTTCTAGGATTAAATTGTAGGACTTAGTCACCTAAGCCTAAAAATCATCCATCCATCTTGAAACTAGGCCAACATATTCAAAGAGGTTCTTATACCAAAGAAAAAAAGAGGGTAATTCCATGTTAGATTTGGACAAACTCTTTAATTTGACAAAAGGCATTAGGATTTCATTTTAGGACTTTGTCTCATAAGTGTAAAGCTCATCCATCCATTTGGCAACCAAACCAACATATTAAAGGAGGTTGTTATACCAACATGTTGTTATACCAAAAAAATAGTTAATTGGGCCTTAGCTTTGGGAAAATTCCCTTAATTTGACACAATTCATTTGTTCGTGTCAACGAGCTCTCAACCCCCTATGACACCTAAATAAATCCGCCTTTAACGTGTTAAACCTCTTTTACACACTGTCCCTTCACACAATCACCCCAACATACTATGACTTCAAACACACTAAGCCCTTAATACATTATGAATGATCTTAACCCTTATGATTGATGATACCCCCTATGAACCATAAATAAATCTATCTTTAACATGTTAAAACTCTTCTACACTATAAACCTTCACACATTCACCTCCACATTCTATGACATCGAATACACAAACATCTTAATACATTATAAATGATCTTAAGCTTTATGAATGATGATACAAGGACCCACTAACAAATTAACCTTATCAATATATCCATTGCAGTTAGAAAACCCATAACCTTAATACATGATATATGATCTTAGCCCCGATGATTGATGATACAACAACTCACTAACAAATTAACCCTATTAATATACCCATTACATTTATTAGAAACCCCATAATTTTAATTTGAGATACTTTATTTTTACCACTAAATTGTGTTAAGCTAATATTTATAGTTAGCAACTCAATGCTAAAATGATTTTACGCCTATTCCTCATTGGTTTTGAACCTAATCTCTGATGAGGAAACACATGTTGTTAACCATTAGGTGCACTCAAGTTGTATAGTTGTAGTTTGAGACACTTACGTTTTGTGTAATTTCCTTGTATAGGATCTCGTATACTACAATACAAAAACATCTGAATTTGTCAGATCAAGTGAGCAAGTAGAATTTTGGTGATAGTTTGTTTGAATTTAAAAAAAGAAGCTCTAATGGTGTAACCCATTTAAAAATTAGAGAAGTTCGAAGCCTTGTAGCAATTGTACATAGATGTCTGAGTTTCCAATGCATTAGTGATAAAACAACCTAAATCTCCATCATAATCGGGCTTTTACAGACCTGGAAATGCAGTTGTGATAGTAGAGATTTTACAGACCTAAAAATGCAGTTGTGATAGTAGAGGATTGTACTTTAGATAGAAAGTCAATTGTTGGGAGAGGATAATATTTTTGTTCTTGATATTAGGTTGAGAGACATCATTTTTGGTTTCTGATGGATAAAAAATCCCAAAATCTCAGGAGCTGTTATGTGGAGATCAACATGATTGAGCATAAGGAAGACATAGAATGGATTTTACCTATGAAGTGGTGTGTTGGAGAAAGAGAAGTTTGTAATTTCCTAATGAAAGATGGATTTCCCTAACCCTCTTTGTATCCAACTAAATCTTTGGAACACCTAACTGCCAAAAAATGGTGAAGTCCAAAACAAACAAAACATTCCATAGCCAGCACAAAATGGAAAACAATATGTGAACAACCATGTTGTCAGTGATTCGTTTGAATGTTGATGGAAGATAAAAACTAGATAAAGGAAGATGAGTACATGGACTGCATTCAATTTTTATAATGCCTCCATGACTTCATTAAAATAAACAAAAATACAAAACATGTAAAATAATGAGATGCACATCTTCCCAATTTAAAAATGTGAAAAGAAGTTTAGATCCATCTCATATTTTGAACATTATGTGATACAATTTTTATGGATACATTTCATAAAGTCATCTGCTTTGGAAGCCTGGCAAAATAGTACCCAAGTAAAATGTTAAAAAGCTAATAGGGCTAGTTAATATTCAATGATAGTCCTAAATCCCGTTTTTATCCTACTAAGAGTTGTCAGGGCTCCCTAATAACTGGCATAAATAAAGTTGGTCCTTGTACTCCATTCTAATTGTTTGCAACGAGATCTTAATGTCATGCAATTGGAACCAGTAAAGAGGTGCCTAAATAAAAAAATCAATGTTTTTTTGGATTTCCAAGACACTGAATCCCACTCATAGAGCATATACTATTCACTAAAAATGATATCTAGAATTGACACTTATATGTCCTTGACTTGATATGTGAAGCAGTGGAAGTTAGATGCTTCAACATCTTCCACTAGGAACCAAGAATTCTTCAGACCTCTCAATTTTTTCATGCTTTTTATGATACCTTATGGACCCAACAATAACCAATATGAGAATCATAGTCTGGATCTAGATATATGTGTGAGTCTAGATTGTCACTAGTTTCATATAAAAGATGTCTCCCATTGCTACAAATTAGAGAATCAAACACAGACACTTTGATTCCAATAGAATTAAGCATATAAATTGTTTCTGGAATGTTAATGCAGTAGATAAAATGAATCTAGGAGATGAAAAGTTTCCAGTAGAGAAAACTCCATTCATAATATCTTGAATGATAATAGCTTGTCTACTAACAAGGGGTTCTCAAAAAGCATCATAGCAATCCACTGCAATCACAAATAGACACTTTCTTCTCCTGAGAAGTAGTTTCCCTAAAGAACCTAAGATATCACTGTGATCTATACTTTTTTTTTACTGTGAATTCACGTCATTTGTCTACCACAATTTAAATTGATTGTCCTTAGTCTTCTCTATGATCATCCTAGTGTGTTCAAAAATACCTCCCACGTTCTCTTCATTTTGAAGAAGTTTATCAAGATCAAAGGGGCTATTAAGTGCACTAGAGTGAGAAGGCCTATATGCATCTAATGAGAGACGAAGGGATGTATCGAGGGCATCCTTGAATGAACCATTGTCTAATTCAGAATCCATATTTTCATTTTGGTCATTTTCATTATTCCATTGTGGGTGTCTCATTCTGCATTGGGGGATCTTTAACAAATATGCTTGGAAATATTGTGGCCAAGAATAGAGATGGATGTTCTGCAGACCATTTTCCCTGCATTCAACCCATAGATTCTTATCAACTACTAGTATGTACAAAGCAGCTGCAATTTCCTTTTAATTATGGGGATCGACCAACAAAATGCTATTCAACGTCTGCACAACAATAAACCAATTTGATTGATCAATCACATGTATGATCCAATCAAAATGTTAGATTAAATAGCAGAATTTTAAATATACTCGTTGAATATCTACATGAACTCCATTCTTTGTTGCAACCATAGGAAATTCATGTGCAACTACCTGCATTAAAACAAATTGGAAGTATCACATGTTTTACTCTTTTACACAACCAAAAATCCTTAAGATGAAATTGCTAGTATGAAATTGAGGAAGGCTTCTTCTGAAGTTATTATTTGTGAAATTTGGAGAACATAGCCTTGAAAATACTACCAAAACTAAGATATTTTATTGCTTCCTTGTGACCAAAGTGTCATCACTCCAAAATTTCTCTAGAGTTGATGTGAAAGAAATGATAGAGGCAACCACAAACCTACTTTGGAGATTAGGATCTAGCCTTCCTAATGCTCAGAGAGGGATCTCTATTTATGATATAACTTTGTTTAGTTAATTGATTTTAGGCTAGTTATGATTATACTTGGGTTTTGATTTTGATTTGGTGGTGGGATTACTGACTTAGATGGATAGAGGGATGTCTTTTACCATTGGGCTATGGGGTCAAGTGTTAAGAAAACGGGACTGGATCAAGTTCTACAGATAGTGTTTACAGGGAAAGGTAGATGAGTAAATTTTAGATCTTAAGCAGGATGGTGAAGTGGTCTTCAATCGGATCCAAGGAGAAATTAAGGGCTCCTTAAATAAGATAATGAAGGAAATGGCAGGGGCCAATCGAAACTAAGGAGCAATGAAGGGTTCCCTAATCTGGACATCATAAGAAAACATTAAAATGATTAACTATTCAAGACAAAGTGTACTTAAACAAATTCTATAATATAACTCCAGCTAATTCATTCAATTTAGAAACATGCAAGTTTGTGAAACACTTAAGAAAATAACAAATTTGACAAAGAAAATAATCCCCTGAAGTATATCAACACATGAATCCTATATACATTGGTAACAGTGCTCTGCATTGGGAATACATTTAGTCTTGATGTTTTTAGCTGTTTGAAGAGGAATCATGATCTTTGCATGCCCTCTTTAGCTCCTCACCAGTCTTAGACCTACCGTCTCACTCAAATCCAAGTGTTGAAACACCTACATACCTTGCCCTACAGAACACCCTGCACTCCTGACTTGATTTCCTGGACCCAAGCTACCTACTCCATTTGATCCAGCAACCAGCCATCAAAACCAAACAAAAACCCTAGAGATAATATACCTAGCCTAAAATTCATATTCAGTTCAGTCATCTCAACTGAGATTGACAAGGAGAGAGCCCTCTCCCAACCTGGTAGGGCTAGCTACCAGGTTAAGCTTGGTTTGTGGTTATCCTAGGATTACCTCCCTTCAGGCTGAGGTCAATCTAGGCCCTAACATAGTGGCGACTATGTTAGGGGGTAAATTGGGAAAGAGCACGTGTTTTTATATTAAAATTGCAGTATTTTTCTCTTGAGCATGACACTCTATCACTATTGTGTCGGGGTTGGGAAATCCATTCGTCTCTCAGTTGACCATACCTCATTGAATGTCTTCAGTTGGTTTTGGGCATTATTTTTTAGTCAAATTTTGCCAAGTCAGAATTTCATGTCATCGATATGTGCAAGAGAAATTCAACCTCAGTCAAAATTACTTTGCTATGCATAAGCTTGAATCGCATCGACCATCCCTTAGTTAGTCCTAGATTACTCCAAATTGTTGTTCTTCAAAACTTGACATGAGTTTCGTGTCGTAGGCCCTCCTACAACATGTCGTTTCCTTATCAACTTCAACTCATTAGCTGGGAAGTTGATCTATAAAACTTCTTCAGTACCTTGGAGCCTATATGACTTAATGGAAGGTTTCCCACCTTGGATGACAGGTTCTCATCATTGACCTTCAATCAAATGATTCTATGAGTGTTCGACTTTAGGAGATATATTCGCACTTCATAGATTGTACTAGAAGTACCTTGAGAACCATTGTCATTATTGGTTGTTTCTCTCACGCTTGTTAATGGTTCACATCATTTACTGGTAATCAAGTGGTTTCTACCAAGTTTGACTACGAGACATTCACTCGCATGGTTAGATTCATAGTACGGATCGAGAGACGGAGATCAAGACCCTAGATCTAGTTTCATCCATCCAGGCTATGTGGAATTATTAAATATTTATGATTGTAGAAATATATACATTTATGGTTGCATCCATACTATGTCGTTTATTGACATGGATCTTCAGATGTATTTTCGTACTAGTTCTTTGAGACATTTATACTATGAGTATGGGAATGTCTACCTCAACGATGATTTTATATTGCATTGTAACATTTGATTGATTGTTTCATGTCTCTGACTACAATCTCTAACTCGAACCTTGACATGATAAAGCACTACAGTTATCAAATATCTTTTTTGACTTTGCATTTTAGGGGGGAATTTGTTACACATCATTTTTTTGCATTAGGCAAATGACCATCAGTTTGGATCTTTTTTTATCCATCAAAGTGTTCCAAATCATCCCCTTGTAAGACTAGAGCCCAAACAATCCCAAAGAGAATGAAATTCTTGGATCTCGAGGCACAAAAACCTATTTTTGGCTTCCTTCACAGTTCCCTAGTCCATTTATATTCATATTCAGAAGAGACCATTAGAAACTTCGCAAAAGTGTGCTATGTCTGACACTATGGCTTGAACACATGACTTAACGAAAGTAAAAAATAAAAAAGTAAAGTCTAGACGCTTTTTTAGTCAAATCTTTCCCAACTAACAACTTCGAATGGATTCCTACTCAATCTTGATCCCTCCCATCATGGAGCTACTTCCCTCTCTTTATGGATCCCCTATCCCACCATTTTTGGATCTCAACTCTTACGAAGAGGATCCCAAACTTCCTCCTCTTGGCCTATAAATCAAACACAGGCCATAGGATTTGGGAGGCCTATTGAAGGTAGGCTTATGCTATAGAAATAAGACTAAAAGGATTTTCATCCAAGGAGAAGGTCGGAGATTTTTGGAAGAGGCTTGTAAAATCAAGGCTTTCAGGTTGTAAGTTTGTTCTCCCTTTTACGTAATAAAAAGTAACTGCTCTTTCCTAATCATGTCTATTCTGATATCATTTGTGAGATTCCTTGATCACTCACATAGGTTATGGTTGATCAGTGATTCAATTTATGATATATGATGATTTAATTATTTCATTTATCTTTCATTCTATACACTAGATGCTTTGATCCTTTCTGTGTTTCTATCTATGTAGATCTCCTTCAAAACATCATTGAGAAGCTGTGGAAAGCATTGGAACAGTCTCTAAAGAATCAAGGGGAAGCTAATTGTCAAAGGAACTAAAACGGACTTCAACGGGAATTTCGTTAAACTGGTAGGTGATCTCTCTCATATTATTTGTTTCACTCAATCATAAGTTAAGGAAAGGTAACATTTCTTTTCTTGTTTGTTCCCAGATTTCATTTGAGATCTAGGGAGATCCATCTTGTCCGCAAGAGGAATTAGACCGCCTAAAAATCCCCCCTAAGATCATACATCATTGATCCTATGGACCTGATAATCATCAATTTCTATTCATGAGGTTATGTAACTCACATTTACTTCTGTAGTCACTCTTAGAAGTATGCTTTAAGAACAATGGACTGCAGTAGGGACAATCTTCCCTATGTCTTTAACTGTTGTTCCTTCTTCCTTCAAATGTACTTTCAATTTCTAATCATGTGTTCGAACTTGTGGAACTTATCCCATCTTTTGCCTCCATTCCAAATTCTTGACCTGCAATCAATGACCTTATGTCCAAATGAGTTACAAGAAAAACAATATTCATGAAACCATCCTTCATGCCTAGGGATTGATCTTGACTTTGACATGGGAGATTTCCTTTCAGATGTGTGACTCAACTCATTTTTCTTTTGAAGAACCTCATGTTGTTTATTCTTGTTATTACATTGTGAATTTGAAGCCATGTGGTCATATCCAATGTTTGTCTTGATTAGAGGGGAACATTTTTCATTAATAATCTTCTCTAGTGATTAAGATGCCTTTACCCATTTGTTGATTTTCTCACGATCTTTCCTTAAAGTTACAACTTTTGATTCTATTTTTTCACAATGCTTTTCCCTTTCTTGATTTTTTTTTTTTCTAATACTTCTGTTCATCTATTGGTTGCTTCCAACTACATCCTTAGCATGCTTATTTCCTTGAACACACTACTTTCTTTTCTTTCTAGTTCTTTGTTTTCATTCCTGAGTCTATCAGTTTCATTCAATGTTTCCATTAAGTCATCTTATTCACAACTATCAAATTCACTAATTTATCAACCTTCAAGAGCTATAAGTGCTTGATAACAATTGTTAGAAATTGAATTTGAATTTTCTTGATCATCATATGTGCTTTGACTATCTTCATTAGAATAAAATATTTTCTTGGTAGAAAAATTATTTTTGGTATTTTTCTTATCAACATCCTTCCCATTCTATTTCTTATCATGATTTTCCTTATATGGACATTTGGATGCATATTGACCTACTCTTCCACAAGAAAAACATTTAAAGGTGGGCTTACCTTTGAATTTAAGTTCCCACTTGCAACTTTCTCATGAAATTCGCTTCTTCCTCATCTGAAATGTAGCTTGTGTCTTTAGGCTTTTCCTTTTCTTTTCCTTTATATGGCTTTGAAGGTTGCTTCTCTCATACTTGATGAATCCCCTTTTCTCATCTGAAAAGCTTCCTTGATCCCATGGAGTTGTTCAAGAATAAGGTTCTTCAAAACCTACATTTCTTCAATGGCAGAGACTTTGGAATCGAACTTTGGAGTTAGTGATCTCAAAATATTTTCAACAATATTAATATCCTTTATTTCATCTCCAAGGGTTTTCATAGAGCTAACAATCTCGTCTACTCTAAGGAAAAATCTTGCAATACTTCCATCATCATGCATTCTAAGAGGCTCATACTGAATTATAAACATTTGAAGTTTAGCACTTTTTACCTTAGTGTCACCTTCATAGATTTAAAAAATCTTATCCCATGTTGCCTTTTCTTTATTTAGTTGCATGACTTTCATGAACTCAGATTCAGCTAGACTTCCCAAGATAACATTCACATCCTTTGCATTGGTCTCCTACTATTTTTTCCTTGCATTATCTGTGGGAGTGGAGCTTGGATATTGATATCCACCTTCAACAATTTCGCATACATCAGCTCCTAGTGCTTACAAATATGCTCTCATTTTGACTTTCCAAAATAAAAAGTTAGTTCCATTAAACAAAGGTGGCTTGAAAAAAATATTCCTTCTTGACTACTCATCTTGATAGATATCCCTTTAAGCGATCAAGATTCTTCTAACGGACCTTCTCTGATGCCAATTATTAATAAAAATACTAAGATGTAGGTGAATCAATATTTTTAACTCACTTTAACTTTTCATTTTGTTATTTATAATTATGTAAGCTATTGTTCTTTATGCAACCAACATATGTATATGAATTCAGTGAAAGAATACAGTGTATATCTAGTTAGCCAATTATTCGTAAGTTCCATCAGGTCTTTATCTTTAACCATTGCATTATTAAATTCATTATACATATAGTATGCGGTAAAGAGAAGAATAAACCATCACACATAAGCAACACAAAAATACATGAGAACACCAAGATTTTTAGGTGGAAACCCAATGTGGGAGAAAATCATTGTTGTCATCGTTTTTGTCTTCTTTATTATTATATAAAGAAAATATTCTTACAGTCGTGTACTGGCGCAAAATCTTACCAACGTGCAGGAACCCACCTACATGAGATTATAACCTCAACTCGTTCTCCAACACCCACTGGAAGGGCGCTACAACCCCCTGATCTCGTTTATGGGCTCCTACTAGAAGGGAATATCTATCCCATGAACAAATTTACTAGCTACCATTGGAAGGAATATCTGACTCCCTTACTGAAGGCTCCAATCCTCAACACGTCTTGTGGACCATGTTTCATAATATTTCATTATGGATCCACCTTACTCAAAACATCAAAACATGTAGGCCAATTTTCATCATATTTTCAAACTGGACCCACACCGAACATTATGCTCAATACCAAATTGAATACTGAATTTGAACTTCAATCACAGAACCAATTGAATTACTAAATAATTAGCAAACCAATCACTGAACTGAATCTCAATCAACCATTTCAACTAGATCAAACCAATCCATAACAGATATAAACTATCATAACTAGATTATACCAACCACTCATAAATAAACCATACACGATTTCACCATCATATAAACAAAGTGTTGTTACTGCAAACCCTATTCTTATATACTTCAAACTGTATACACTATTGTTCTGAAGCAAACCTACGTATGTACATGTTTCCTCTATATTACACCTATGTATAGATCTCAAAACAATGACTATCGCATCATGAATCACTGCAACACTGAAGTAACCACCAAAACATACATAGATCATTGAACGTATCACAGATCATTGAATCAATCACATATCACTGTATCATCATTACTAATCAATATTCCAATCATGAATAACCAACCCAATCAACACTATCAATTAGAGATCAACATGATCAAGACTTCATTGGTAGACAACATAAAAAATAACATAACTCATCAAATGTGATCATCAAGCCACACTACAAAACCCTAGAACATATATGCGACATTCATGAAACATATCAACATATGTACGTGACTACCATGCACAATACTTGCATATAAATCTTAAGATATTGAAGACATATCTCAGAATATATATATGACCCTATAAAGACAAATCCACGTATACATGTGACCATCAAAAGACAAACCCGCATACATATATGAACAATTTTGTTGCAAACATAACTTCGCTCTCTGGAACTTTTACTGTCAAAACTACAGGCTTCTAAATAATTCATTTAGATCACAACATCATTATAAACAAAGATCTATCATTGTTATCTACTTAAATAGTTGCAATAAGTAAATCAATCAAGCATATATGTCCACATACTTCAGATCTTTCAGATTTGAGTCTTCTCCTTGCTCCCTAGTGCACACATGTTTCAGATCAGATCACACATGAATAACCCATTACTTGCACACTTAACACCTTCATCTCCATCTCCTTATATAGCTTTTAGCCTTAGCCAATACCTTAGGTAAATCCCTTGGTAATTTCATTAGTATTCTTTGACGAGATCAAATAATTGTTGTCGCTCCAATTACTATGGGCCAATACCATGGTAATGACCCCTGGTATCTAGAATTCCATGGTTCAGATTTTGTATGCAACTTTCATCCACAGGACCTGCATATGTACGTGACCCTTCTTCATACGAACAATGTATACTTTCTTGATATTTTACTTTTTTCATCCAACTGTCACTAAACTATCATTCCTCTGTAGTATTTGTACCAAACTGCATGAGATCATATTATCACAACGTTGGCATCACGTACATCTTTACCAATCAGGTTTCCATCAAGGACAACACATTAGCCATAATTCCAACAGAGATTTCTGCACAGTGAAAGATATGCACAATAAAACCTCCACACAAAAGCAAAATTACGCACATTGAACTTCACACTTCACACTTCACACTTTAATAAGCTTCGCACAAGGAATACTCCACTAATAATATTAATTGGAGATTCGTTATCATTTACCCCCCGTCTACGTAAAGGACCTGCAACCCCGTTAATTCTAACAACATTAGGTAGAGAATTAGCATAACGATGCTAGTGCCAGTGTCAATGCACTCACCCACGAAATAGCCACTCACAAAATTAGCCTTTTTTATTTTAAAATTATTTGTCAGGAACTGACAAATATCAAAAATTAGGTTCCCTTCACCAAGGGAATTATGTTCCATCAGAGCTCGCTCAGCCAATCAAAAATTAGAAATGACATTTCCCAAAAATTAGAAAATGATTTTTGAATTTATGGGAAAATAGGAATATTAAGCATTTTCTGGAAATTTTGGTTAAAATTGCAAAAAACTTGCAAAATATTAGAAAGTCAACGCACTTTGACATGAGGTGAATTCTATAGTCGCTAGCAAGGTAGGGACTAATAAGCCTTTTCTTGAGATTGCACATTGTTTTCAATATCAACTAAGAAGTCAATTAACTACTATTTGGAGTCTTTTTCTCATGAGTGTATGGTTTTTAAGTATTTTCTTGTTTGTTGTATTAAAATTATCATGATAATATTTATTTTTATTGTAGTTTTATTAATTTAACTATTATTCTATAGTAAAAACCTTTTTTTTAAATGGTTACTTATTTCATGTTTATTTTCTATTCTCAATTTAGGTGTTTATATTAGAATTGCATTACATCTTAGTTCTAGGATTACATTATAGGACTTAGAAAACTAAGCCTAAAAATCATCCATCCATTTGGCAACTAGGCCAACATATTCAAGGAGGTTGTTATACGAAAAGAAAAAAAAAAGAGTGTAATTCCACGTTACCTTTGCATGAACTCTTTAATTTGACACAAGGCATTAAGATTGCATTTTAGGACTTACTCACTTAAGTGTAATGGTGATCCATCCATTTGGCAACTAGACCAACATATTCAAGAAGGTTATTATACCAAACATATTTTTATACCAAAAAAAAGGTCAATTGGGCCTTAGCTTTTGGGAAAATCCCTTAATTTGACACAAGTCATTTGTCCATGTCAACAAGCTTTGAACCCCCTATGACCCCTAAATAAATCCACCTTTAACATGTTAAACCTCTTCTACACTATGACCCTTCACATAATCACCCCAACATACTATGACTTCAAACGCACTAAGCCCTTAATACATTATGAATGATCTTAACCCTTATGATTGATGATACCCCCTATGAACCCTAAATAAATCTATCTTTAACATGTTAAAGCTCGTCTACACTATGATCGTTCACACAATCACCTCCACATTGTATGACCTCGAATATACTAACATCTTAATACATTATAAATGGTATTAACCTTTGTGAATGATTATAATAACTCACTAACAAATTAGCCTTATCAATATACCCATTACATTTGTTAGAAAACCCATAACCTTAATACGTGATAAATGATCTTAGCCCCAATGATTGATGATACAATAGCTCACTAATAAATTAACCCTATTAATATACCCATTACATTTATTAGAAAACCCATGATTGGAATTTGAGATACTTTGTTTTTACCACTAAATTGCGTGAAGTTAATATTGATAGTTAGCAAGTCAACGTTAAAAGGAATTTATGCCTACTCCTCATTAGTTTTGAACCTAATCTCCGAGGAGGAAACACGTGTTCTTGACCATTAGGTGCACTCAAGTTGTATAGTTATAGTTTGAGACACTTACATTTTCTGTAATTTCCTTGTATAGCATCTTGTATACTCCAATACAAAACTCAAAAGAAATGAACCACAGATGCCTAAAATCTAGAGACAAAACTCAAAAAAAAAAAAACATTTGAAATTGTCAGATCAAGTGACCAAGTAGAATTTTGGTGATAGTTTGTTTGAATTTAAAAAAAAAAAAAGGCTCTAATGGTGTAGCCCATTGTATATCCACTCTATAGTTGCTTTCTTTACTCACTTACAGGCAATGTTCTTCCGTTTAAATTGAGGATATTCATGTAATGCTTGCATGTTATGTAACCAGCTCACAAAATAGAAGAAAAGATAGATCAACGACTTCAAAATCAACCTCTTCGAGGGGGAAACCTCCTTTACATTACACAAATGAACAATTATTGGATGATTCAAATGACACAACCTCCTTTCTATATATAGGAGTCTAAGGGGTCACAATATAATTAGAACCGACATAACAATAATAATGTAAGGGTGTACCCATATTATGTGAGTGGTAAACTTCCGAAATATAAGATGTACCCATATATAAATTGCACTCATATAGTAGAATTACCTACTATAAATGTGTAGCAAATATTGTCATTCCTATACACCATGTTTTTTGCAACTCCATTAATATGATATATATAGATTCATTGAGTTGCAATTAAATTAACATGTTAGTTATATAGGATTATAATTCATCTTAAGCATGATTATGCTAATTTTCATAATTCATTTTGAGCATGATCATGTTAATTCTTATGACTTTGAAGGCGAAGGTCTCAGTGGGTTACACTTCTTGATTATTCATATCCTAAGTTTGGCCAGAATTATTAATTAGATTTGAACGCTGAATAACTACCCACATAGTAGTTGGATTGATAGTAACAATTTTATAAGAGCTCCCATTAACTAATTTCAATTCTATGTTGTTGGTTGTGTTACAATAAGTTTTATAATCAATAACTCCACAACCATCTTTGGTGCTAAAAGGTTATGGAACATAAGTGTTGTTACACTTGGGAGAGGTAATCTAACTCCTCCAAAAGCCTAGTTAATACTAGAAATAATCTAAATGTTAAGAAATATGAAACATTAAATTAAATAATTAATAATATAGTCATATTTTTATTTTTTTAATGAAACTATGATTTCCAATAGCTTAAGCTCTACTTGTTATGACAAGGATATAATATTTTTAGCACCTAATTTGGACAATACTCGGAAGCAATTAGGTAGGGCTTCCCCTTTGAAACATCAAATTTAAAGTCTTCTCATGATCTTTGTAACCATTTGAATATTAGAAAATTTCTAAATAATCTTTTAAATTTTCCAAAATAACATACTAAATAATTTTAAAATTAAATTATAAAAAAAAGAATAATAATTAAAATAATAATTCTTAGCATGTTTTTATTTTAAAACTTAATCTTTCGATAAAAAAATAAAAATTTATAGCAAAACTATTTCATGCCATATTTCAAAATTTCCATTATTAAAGAGATGCCGAAGATGGTAGGAAGAAATCTAGATATCAATGGAGAAAGCAAAAGTGGTTGGACTTCTTGTGCAATGCAGAAAGCAAAAGTGGTTGGACTTCTTGTGCAATCGTTTGAAGGGAAGTGTTCGAAGTTGAATTCCATACTCAAGAAAATTGAATATATTAATTTCCCAAAAAAACTAGATAAGCAAAACCGGCATATAAATGGCTAGATATGCCTGTGAATAGATTCAAAGGAAATTAAGGTTGTTCAATCACTTAATAACTCTGTTGCATTAAAGAGTAGAATTTGTGGCGTTTTAAATAATTATTAGTCTTGGAGATAAAGTATGTAAAACATATTTATCAACTAAAGTTTTTTTTTAAAATAAAGTTGTAAGTAAAGTATTTGTCAAAAAGTGAGATGTTTAACTAGTTTAAACTTGTAGGGATATGGATTCTATACCTTTTAAAAGTTATAGGTCTAAGTCCCTTTAAAAAAAACCTAAAATAATATTATATATATATAGATATTACTTCACGAATCTCACCAAAATAATTTTTCCAAAACCATTTAAATAAAACATTTTAGACAACATTGGTACCGGTGCCCACAGAATATGATACCACGGGATTTTTATGGTCACAAATTGCAGATATCTTAATACTGTCGGATGTGGAAACCACGGTAGCTTTAGCGTTCACGGAAATGTTCTAGAAGCTAACATTAACGTGAGACAGAGAGCATTCGTTAATACCTCTAGGATCTGATAGCACTGGATTGTTAGCCTGATAAGTTGTATCCTATTCATAGTGTGGTAACCACATTTAGCTTTGGCGTTAACAGAGATGCATTGGAGGCTTAACATTTATGTGAGATACAGAACTTCAACTTTAACGTGGGTCCAATTGATGAGATCGCAGAACAATTTGCAAAACCTCCAGAGATGTAGTGGAGGCTTAACACTTATGTGAGATACAGAACTTCAACTTTAACGTGGGTCCAATTGATGAGATAGCAGAACAAGTTGCAAAACCTCCCTGTTGCCGTAATTTTACTTTTTTATGCGTGGGGACCATTCCAATGAATTGAATGATAGGCCACCTATGACCGGAGAAAAATCCGCCTTTCCACAAAATGCTTCTGACCACGAAATTTCGACCACACCTTCCAAATCGGAAGGTGCTTCTATTTTTCTGGTGGAAAATTGCCCCAAAAATGTGCTATAAAAACTAAACGAACTTTCCACAAAGGGGTCAATAAGCTCTGAGTTTTATTCGCTTTTCACGAGATGGCACTGAGCAGCGTAAAACAAGAAGTCCAGTACGCAGATATGAGTGTCTTGGATCGTATTCGGAGCCATTTAATCGGCGATTTTGAACCCTTGTTCTTCAGTACGGGAAATCGGGTGTCTGATTCCACAAGAAATTGCAGCCCCGAAGAAGAAAACTTCATCCAGACAGCACTCACGGCTGACTCAGTCGATGACAGCAGACGGGAAATAAAGACGGAAACTCTGACCGCGGCCGTTAAGTCTTGCCGTCCCTCGCTCTCTATCTCCGTTACTCGACGTGGATCATTGGAGTGTGACCAAATTCCGGTTGATTGGGGACTCGAGAATTCTTTGATTCCGTCTGTGAGCCCTTGCTTATCTGCTGCCTGGACGAAGCTTCCGTTGGATGAAAACGATTCAGAGGACATGGTTTTGTACTCCATTCTCAAGGAGGCTGCCAACAACGGATGGGTTCCACGAACGCCCAAAGAAGAGACGGTGACGGAGATCAAGAAAGAATCTGCTTTTCCCGTCAAATTAGAGGTGGATATCCGTCAAGAAAGGAGAGCCATACCACCGCCGAAGAATGTGAAGAAGAATACGGGGAGGCATTACAGGGGCGTGAGGCAGCGACCGTGGGGGAAATTTGCGGCGGAAATAAGGGATTCTGCGCGGCAGGGAGCTAGAATTTGGCTTGGCACCTTCATTACCGCCGAGGAGGCTGCGCTCGCCTATGACCGTGCCGCTTACAAGATGAGGGGCTCTAGGGCTCTGCTTAATTTCCCCCTCCAAGTTGGTGCAGAGGACGGTAATACATGTAATCATACGTCCAGTTTAAAAAAGGAAGAGAGTAGCGGTGAGAATACGCTGAAAAGGAAGAGGCAGCGTGAGGAAATGATGAGTGGCAGTGAAGTGCAGTGGGAGAGACAATGTCGAGTGAGATTGGAAGATAGAAAGAAGATGGGTAGCGGAATGGTTGAAGAGATTCTCAATGGGAAAATGGATACGCCGCCACTCACGCCGAGGGCCACTGACATGAGCTTCACTGGTTTCCTGTCCACTGGACAACTCATGGTGAATTGAGGTCTTCTCTGCATCATTTCATTCTTTCCCCGAGGGACAAAAATTTATATCCATTCTTTCTCTACGACCCTATATTTTGCATGTATTATTTCTATGTGTACCAAAAGTTTGTATCATTGTCTACGGGATCATTCATAAATCTGTATATCTTGTTTGAGCGCTGCTATATTGAGACAGATGAAATGGCAAATCTCTGAACCTTGCTAGAGCTTAACATGGTAATGACTTTGACCAGTGGCTCTTTACGTTTCTGTGATACATTTTCCCAGATATGTGTAAAAAGACTCGTCACAACATGTTTATTATGGATCAACAACGTCATCCTAGTGAGTTGATTGGATTTTTGGCAAACTCAAAAAACCAATATTCTATGAACAATCAAATTTGGTTCTTCTTTTATAAATGAATGTTTAATTTATTATTTGTACCATGTTTACATAAATTATATTAATTCTTTTAAACGGTGTTTCATTGTGTAGAATTTTCAATTAATTTTATTGATTTGAAATTTATAATTATAAATAAATTAATAAATGGTTATAAAATTATAATTAACATTTTTAATAATATTTATGAAATAACTTAAATATTTAATATTTTTTAAAATAAAAAAAAAATTATTTTATATAAATTAAAGCAACATTATAAAATATAAAAATTAAATAAATAATTAAATTTCATGTTTACTAATTCTTTAATAATGATAATGGTGGTGGCAGTTAATGTTGGCTTGACCAAACGTTGGTCTATAGGACCTAATGAAACAAATTATTTATTTTGATTTAAGATTTTATTCTTATGCTCAAAAAATTTGGAGAGAAGCCTCCCGAGCTCACTGTAATTTCGACATTGTAAAAGGCTAGGAAGGTCAGTGTTGTAACAAAGATCGTGAAACTGAGAACTAATGTGGTTGTACACGGGGCACTCTAAGAGGAAGTGGTTTTCATTCTCGATGTCCCTATTCTCACATATATGGCAGATCCTTTCCATCCATGGCTTTCTAGGAACTACCCAACTACCTATTTCACTATGCAGTTCATGAGAATTCGTTCTAATCTTTGCTATATTAATTTTCTTCTTTGAGCTAGTTAAAATAGAAAGATATTTTTGATCTTCTAGGGTGGGGTTGATGACCTTCTTATAATAACTTAATTTTCTTTTAGCCGCTAAATCTTTCTCACACCACATTTTTTCTTTGAACTTAGAAGTAACAATATCTTTAATGTTATTTATGTTTTGCAATGCATCATTCTTGTTGATCTCCCAATAGTTTAACCAAACCCTTGTGTCTTTATGCCACCCTCGATTGAGCCTTAGGTGGTTTTGGCTAGAATTTAAAGCTAGCTTAGGAAGTCTATGATCGTCTATGTTATTGAGCTTGTGCTTGTACAACAAAAACCTAATAATAGCTAGGATCTCAATAGAGGAAATACCTGCTTCTATAAGGAGAATAGGATAGGGTGTATTACTTTTAATTTTCAGGTTATAAGTTATAAAATGCTTTTGAATTTGCTCAATATTTCTCCATGATTCTCTGGAGATGCTGCAACCCCAAACCTCATAGCCATATAAGATAACAGGAGTGACTAAAGTTTCCAAGAGGAACTTTTTTTTATCCCACATTACGAGGTTTGTTGTTTTACAATTATTTTCAGGACCAAAATAAGCTTTCCACCCCGCATTAATCCTTTTCTCAATGCTATGGTTCCAGTTGAGCTTGCGATGAATATCAATTCCTAGGTACTTGTAAGAATACACTTCCTCCAAGGTATTAATGTCATACATAAAATTAGCATATGTGTCCTTATTAGATTTGATAACCATAACTTTTGTTTTGTTAGTGTTAACCGTCATACCCATGGTAGAGAAGAAATCCTTAAGAAGCTTGAGTTGCTTACTAAGATCAGAGAGACACCTTGCCAAAAGAACAATATCATCAGCATAGAGAAGAAGGATGACAACTATCCCGGCTAAGATCGTGCCATCAAATCCTGCTTCCTCTAAATAGCTTTCGAGCTTATCGATGTAAATTCCAAATAGGGTAGGGGAGAGGAGGCAAGCTTGTTTAACTCCAATGTTACACTTAATATCTTTCGACCACCCCTCATTGCTCTTTAGCTTTCCAATTACATTCTCGTATAACCTTATAGCGACAGCTCTCAACTCGAGAGGAACCTTTAGCTCTTTTAATCTATTCCAAAGTTTGTATCTAGGAACCGTATCGAAAGCCTTTCTAAAGTCCACAAAGCAACAAAATAAATTGGATTTATCATTACGACATTCCTCCGTAATAATCCTAAGCGTAACGAGGTGGTCTGTTGTTAAGTGATGCCTTCTGAAACCTGCTTGGCCTTTAGCCCGCTTACCTTCACTTTCAAGCCATATGCTTAACTTCTTTTCCAAAATACTACCATATAACTTGGCTAAGAGAGGGTTGATCATAATTGTCTGATAATTAGAGGGGTTATTTGTATCCCCAGTTTTAAAAATAGGGATAATGAGGCTCTCAATCCAAGGTTTAGGGAACCCTTGCTTGACTGCTTGATTGAAAAATAAATGGAGTTGGAATGTTTACTTTTAAATTTACAAACTCATCAAGAATTAGGTGGTGGTAAAAGAAGACAAAACATGTCAATTTAAATTCAATTTCATGTCATATTTTTTCTAAAATTTAATATATATTTTTTATCTAATTTATTCATTTTCTTTAAAAGATATTCATTAATATTTTACATAAATTTTTAAGTAGTGACAAAACTGTGACCCCCCATTTCTCTATTGATTTATGTTTTTTAATTCCAATTTCTTTAAGAGATGTATTGTAAACATTCTAAAGATTGCTAAACAAATTTAAAAATAAACAGTAAGCATATTTTTTAATTATTATTAAAATACTAGTAAAAATGATAATCTTTTTGTATATACAAAATCGCGACCCAAGAAACTATCCTTTAGAGTTTATAAAATCGATTTATTTTAATAGAAACTTGAAAATAAAATATAACAAAATGTTAAAATTAATTTTTTGAAAAATTTTTAAAATATATTTTAAATTTTTTATAATAAATTTTTTAAAAATGATTATAATACATACGTTATATTATTCAAAATATAATATAAAAAATTATTTGTTTAGAAATTCTAATTCTATTTTTATATATATTCTTAAAGAGTTTTATTATTTCATTTAACTTTACATATTTAACCCTGCAAATTTAAAAAAGTTATTTATATTTTGTGAGTGATTAACCATAGCTTTTACCAATATTTACTATCAGTTGACTTATTTACAAATTTAGTATTTACATTTTATAACATTATTTATATTTTTTGAACCCATTAAATAGGTTCACTATAACTTTTACCAAAATTTATTCTAAGTTAGCTTTGTTACAAATTTAGCATTTATTTTTTATAATTAACAGGTATGAAACTCAACTCATTTAATTGATATTTTACATTCATTTTTTTTTTATCATTTTCATTTGAGTACTTTTTTGCTTTTGCCATATAATGAGACATATTAATATGCTTTTACGCGTCTATTTATATATCAATCTGTACAGACCATAAATAATTCAATTTGTTAACTAAAACATAGATAATTTACATGTATGTGCAATTATATAACTAAAGTTTAACATTAATTTTATTTAAAAATACTAAACAATTATAAGTCCCTTCAAAACATGCCAACACCATTTCTATATAAGTAGAAGGTACTTTTTATTTTAAAAATAATTTCCAAAAAATACTTGTAATATTGTGCTTCAAACATGATGATTGTTTTTAGTTTTATGTTTTTATTAGTAAGATGAGTTTTAAAGCATATTTCCACCGGAAGGAACAAACATGAGGTAGACCACTACTCCCAGGAACTTGGCTAGACCACTGCTTAGAAACGGGTTCCCTATGCAAGTCGGTTATGAGAATTTTAAGTTCTACCCATCAGTACAAACTGCCATTAGTTAGTGCATATACATATACATATCTTGTAGTTTGTGGGGGCATTTATTTTACAACCCAGAGGTACCCCAGTAATTGGAAGGCATGGAAGAAAACTAAGAGTCGATTATCGAAGAGAAATAGGGATGCCGAGTCATGGCTATAGCAAATGGCTCTACAAGATGCTACAAGCTAGGAAAGAAGTGATTATGGTAGACCCATTGGAGGAAAAACACTTGGCTGAAGCAAAGTTTAAAAGACAACGCAAAATTGAAACAATCATGTGATATATAATCAACATGCAATTTATCAACTAATTAACATCAAATTTCAAAAATATGAGTAGAGACTACTTACCTGTGGCGATGATGTTTCTCACTTGTGATTTCCGGGTTGAACGTTAGTTGAATTCTGCTAACTGCAACAAAGTCTTGGGGGTGACTCTCCACCTAACTGTAGGCTCAATTGCACAAAATCTTGCTACAACTGGCCAACCCTGAGCCGTCAATAAACGTACTACTCTCAGGGATCCTTTGTCTCAGAACACTATTCTCCAAAGAGAATGGATGATGAAATCATGGAATGATGGAATGCCTCTCATCTTCCTCCCCGTCTATTAAATAGAGCAAACATTGGAAGGGGAACCACATGCACACACTCCATGTAATGTCCCTTAATAATAAATAATAAATAATAAAAATACTAAGTAATAAAAATAATAAAAAAAGAAAGCAGTAAAGTTGCATGTTGACACATGGAGTGTGTGCATGTGGTTCCCCTTCCAATGTTTTCAATATTTAATAGATGGGGATGAAGCTGAGAGGCATTCTATCACTCCATGATTCCATCATTCATTCTCTTGGGAGAATAGTGTTGTGAAACAAAGGATCCCTGGCAGTAGTACATTGATTGAGGGCTCAGGGGTGGCCATTTGTAGCAAGATTTTGTGCAATTGAGCTTACGGTTGGGTGGAGAGTCACCCCCAAGACTTTGTTGCAGTTAGCAGAATTCAATTAACGTTCAACCCAAAAATCACAAGTGAGAAACATCATCATGATAGGTAAGTTGTCTCTACTCATATTTTTGAAATTTGATGTTAATTAGTTGATAAATTGCGCGTTGATTATAAATCACATGATTAATCTAATTAATTACATGTTTTTTCTTTTGGGGTTGTTACATATGGTAAATAAATAATAAACAATAAATAATAAATAGTAATAATAAATAAATAACAAATAATAATAAAACAATAAATAACAATACTAAATCTCTAAATAAATATAAATATAAATAAACAGAAAAATAGTAAAAATAAGTAAAGCTATGAAAAAATAAAAACAAAAAAAATAAAACAAGAAAGAAGTAAAGTTGCATGTTGACACATGGAGTGTTTGCATGTGGCTCCCCTTGTAATGTTTTCTCTATTTAATAGATGGTGAGGAAGATGAGAGGCATTCCATCATTCCATGATTCCATCATCCATTCTCTTGGAGAATAGTGTTATAAGACAAAGGATACCCTGGCAGTAGTACATTGATTGAGGACTCGGTGGTGGCCAGTTGTAGCAAGATTTTGTGAAATTGAGCCTACAGTTGGGTGGAGAGTCATCCCGAAGACTTTGTTGCAGTTAGCATAATTCAACTAGCGTTCAACCCCAAAATCACCAGTGAGAAACATCATCGCCACAACTAAATTGTCTCTACCCATCTTTCTTAAATTTGATGTTAATTAGTTGATAAATTATGTGTTGATTATAAATCACATGATTAATCTAATTAATTACATGTTTTTATTTCGGGGTTGTTACCTATCATCACGTAGTAAAGGAATATGTCAATATACCTTGACATAACATCATAATGCCTATGCATATCATCATCATCATAAGGATACATCATCACTATTGTAACAACTATATAAATATGAACCACATGTGCATGATCACCCTCATATCATCATATCATGAAACATCATCAACATGAGAAACATCTCAATACTTATCAAATATAGAATAATACTCTATAAGCATCCTTATCATGATTCATTAGAAAAACCAATTTCATTTACTTTACAAACAGTCAACTATGAACTAACATTATTCAACATCCATCGAGGATATAAGTTATCCCATTAGTGGTATTAGTGTCATGTTTTCATCAAGATACCAATTACTTTTTCAATAATCATTTCCACTTCTTTCAACTAGGAAGCTGACCATTTACACCATAGGCGTAATCATCTGAGTACATTGTCAAATTTCACATGAGCCTCATCATCTTGAGTCTTAATCTCTCATCATATATTCTTCCTTCCCAAAGGAACTTCTGGTGAAATTCATTGTTAAGATATTACTAGTTGCACAATCATTTTTTTTAAATCATCTATCTCACAATTAAAATCCCTTGGTTTTACATCCATTTACCCTTTGGCTTACCGATTCTAATACCACTATAGGCAATTGCATATAAACACTAGGTCGTCATGATTTAATTTTATATCGTTGTTAATTTACTTGCATGAGGGTTTGTTGATCCACGTTTACTTATACATACATCACTTAACAATTATCATTTTCATCCACAAAAATATTTTCTTATCTCGTCAAGTTCCTATCCCTATACCACTTGATTGCTTTATCGTAAATTCACCCTTCTTCAAGTTGGACAAGAGATTCTTGCTCATTAGATAGTATCTTTGTTTTAGAGTTGGAAACACTACTACCATCATTGTCCAAGAAAAATTTAAATGTGTGGTGTTCTGTGGGAACAACCCTTTTTAACGCTATGTGAACAAAACTTATCAACTTCATATCTTCATCAATACCCTTAAAAGAACTTTCTTCTTGATAGAACATCCCTTCATTTCCTCCTACCAGATATTCATAGATATATTTTTTATTTTTCTCCTAGTCTTAATTTGCTAATATTCCATGTCTACTAGCTTCAAAAATGGAATTTCTTCACTTCATTCTATTTTATTAATTTGACTTTAATTTTTCACCTTCAGTCATTGTGGTTTCTTTTCCTCCTTTCTTAAAATCATAGCATTGATACACTTTGGAAATTTTGTTACTCTTCCCCCACTTGGGTAATACCCTATAAATAAACTAATTAAGATGGCTACCAAATGTAATCCGCTTATCATTTCCTTTTTTAGGACATCAACATAACAAAATTGCCTGATCATACATCTTGTTATCTATAATTCATGCATATAGTTAGTCACATACGGAAAAATTTACAATGTGGCTCTCCCATTAGAGGGAAAAACTATTATAGATGTTGTCATACACACAACTTATCTCCTCTAATTGATCAATTTAATTATGAATTTACTTCTTTAATCTATGTCATCACACCTTTGAGGTTCCTTCAAAATGACCTTGATTATTACCATGATTATTCAACTTCATTAGTTGATTGCCAATATTTTCTTCTTTATGTGCATCAACCTTAGATAGACCTTATAGTGATACCTTTAGAGCACCAAGTTATGGTTATACCAAACTCTTCCATTCTGTTCTAAAACAGGTTGCCTCTTTTTATTGATTTCTTACCTTATTTGTGGCACTTTCTCTCAACCACCTTAAGTGTCTATCGAGCACCTTTTTATTGGAAGAGATTTCAAACATTCATGTTATTTAACATATAAATATTTTTAATCTGAAATTATTATTATCCAAACTAATTTTATTCTTCAATCTTTATTTGCCCTAACCATAGCTAAATGGATTTTGATTTTCCTTTTATGATGTCAATGTTAAAAAAACCTCAAGTCAAAAATCAAATGGAAAAGTTTACTCCCTAAAATAGATAAGGTCAACTGCAGAATATCTATCGACAATTATGAGATTAACATAGACATCATTGGGTTTTCTAGAGATGAAGTGTAATTGACCAAGATTTTATTGTCACTAAAATTCAATGAAAATTGGATGTGGGGTTGATTCTGAAATTTCAAAAATTGATTTAAATATAATCATTTAAATATAAAAATTACAATATTAGATAAATAATATTGATTCCTTGAACCACACATATGTATATATTTTAATATACATTTATTTACATTATATACCCTCTAACTTTATTTAAATCACTTTTGCTCAACTCACTTTTACGATATATAACATCTATTTACATTAGATATACACTCTATTTAACATTACCTTTTAACATTACTAATGAGTTTTATACTGCAGAAAAATGTTTTCTTTTGGAGGAAAATATTCAGCGTGCATCTCTATTACCTTTCCAGTGCATGCTGAAACTCAAAGTCAATTCTTATTTAGTGTTTAGATAATTCCAAATATTCTTTCAATACCCTAGTCATTGAATTTTGCAAGAATAAATAAGCACACATTCATGAGACATTGTAAGCATTTGAACAGTGGAGAGAGCTATTTTTCATCATGTTTTTTCATACATCTAAACATGATTATCACGCTTGTTCATTTTCTGAAAAGTTTTAACCAATTAAGAAATTTTCTGCCATAGTTCACTCAAGAAATATGGATCCTCCAAGATTCCAAAACATTCCTAATTTGGATTAATGGTATAAACACTGTCTTCTTCTGTATCTGATGTATTCATTTTATATTTAAACTGCTGATCAAACTGTGCTGAGAAAGTGAAAGAAAGATACAGAAAACTATTTTAATGTCTGCAAATGGTTATGAAAGTAAGATATAGAGATATTAAATTATGGTCGGCGGGTTTCTAAACTCCATCAAACAAAATAGAAAATAAATAGCATAAAAAAAACACTTGTCATGTATCTGGCATTGTAAAACATTTGCTATATTATATTGCAATTGCTCAGCTTTTACGCTTTAAAAACTCGGTACTTCTATTATTACAAGGAATTCAATTGTCATCCTTCTAAAATGTACATACAAAGCCAACATTACCTTTATTGTTGACTTACTTTTAATAAATAATAAAATAATAACTGACTAATCTCTACATAATATTTTATAATATTATATAAAAAAAATAATTTTTACTACTAACCTTATTCAGTTAAAAAATTATATAACTATAATGATATCATATTCAATATTGAAAATTTACTAAATTTTTCAATTTTTAATAAATAATCACTTTTCTCACTTTCCCATAACATTTGCTAAAAGAATAACTTGTAACTACTTATCATCATATTTTTAGCAGTCTAAATTAGAATAAATCATCCCAACAAAAAGTTAAGTGATAGTTCAACTGAAAATTGTGTGACAACTCAATTTATAAAAGAAATCAACTTGTAACTAAACCCATGTTTTTATTATTCACCATTGATAGGTTCAATGAAAAGGAAAATACATGGAAGCAATTATCATAGAAGCTATTCGATGACTATTTGATTGAGAAATCTATTTTAATTTTTACATCGATTTGAGTAGAAACCGAGCATGGAAGTCCTAGGTTCAGTGAATTAGGGACACTATTCTCTAAATATAAATTAGATTAATGATGTAATTAATTAATCTATATTAGGGACACTATTATAACTTTAACCTTGCTTGGGAGTCAGAGTTTGATAAATTAACATTGGTGAATAATAAAGACCACATGTCTGTTAAGTGACCAATAATAACTTAATAAAGATTTACTAAGATTATGATGGCAATTGGGATAATTTGATAGGCAACTACCAAACATATCACTGGAATGGTGTATATCTCATCAGGGTGTATTGATAGAATTGTATCAATGACTATAAATAATAAAATCTCTATTATGTATCTTTTGTGTCTATCTTATATTCATACGCTACACGCTTTGTCTTCTTGTTAAATATAAACAAGAAAGTTGCACCCACTACTTTCCGAATTTGCAGATGTATTCCCTCCAAAGTTTTGTGTTCTCAACAAGATGTCAAATGCTTCCAATAATAATTTTCTCTTATTTCCATAAGAAAGTTCAAAATTTATTGAATAGGCATAGCCATACTATCAGTATGCTATAATTTTGCTATAATCTCTTTACTTGCAAATTTCACCCTATAGTGACATAATATTGCTTGTCAACACTACTATTGATTTGAAAAGTGAAGCATTGAACCACTATTACACTTATTCATCCATTAAAACATTTTATATGCTTGGTGTACTTGGTAACTTCTTCCATTAGCCATGGTATAAACTAGATAAATTTCTTTTACAAAAGCCTCATTATATCATTAATATAGTCATGAAACCATATGTAACAACCCAAAATAAACATGTAATTAATCAGGTAATTTACATTCAACATGAAATTATCAATCAATTAACCTCAAGTTCAAAACTATGAGTAGAACACTTACCTATACCTATGATTTTTTGGTTGAAGTCTGCTGACTGCAACAAGGTTTTGGGGATGACTCTCCACCTGACCATAGGCTCAATTGTACAAGGTCTTGCTACAACTGACCACCCCCGAGCCCTCAACCAATGTACTACTGCTAGTGAATCCTCCATCTTAGAACACTATTCTCCCAAGAGAATGCATGATAAAATATTGGAATGATGAAATGCCTCCCATCTTCCTCACCATCTAATAAATAGAGCAAACATTGGAAGGGGAACCACATGCACACACTCCATGTGTCTACATGCAAATGTATTGCTTTCTTGTTTTATTTCTTTTTGATAGTTTTAATAATTTTTTTACTATTTTCTTGTTTTATTTCTATTTATTTTTATTTAGAACTTTAGTATGGTTATTTATTATTTATTACTACTTTTATTTATTTATTTATTTTTTCATTCGTTGTTTATTATTTATTTTCTTGTATTTTTTTTTAATATTATGGTTATCTATTATTTTTATTATTTATTATTTATTATTAAGGGAGGTACATTACATACTATCCCGCTTTAAGGAACATCGTCCCAAAGTTAAGTTGAATTATTATTATTATTATTATTATTATTATTATTATTATTTATTACTTCATGTTCACTCGACACCCTCTGCTGAACTAGTATAACCAGTAGGCATCGAAAGTTTCACAACACCCAAGAAATCTTAAGGAATCTCTATCCATTTTCCCACTTTCAGAACTAGGCATAAGCCTCCCCGGTCTGTATCCTAGTCCAAGGTCGTCCCTAAGGCTCGCGCCTGACTCAGACCTCATCTGTCCCAAGGCAAACATCCGGTATGGTACTCAATGACTCTAGGCATCTCACAAGGCTAGCCCACTCCCTCCACAACTACTAAGGTGAAAAACCCTAGGCTTCAAAGTCCTTACCCCCCCACTTGACTTTGGAATCCCCATCCAATAACAGGCACCTAGCCTAGAACATCAGGCTCTTGGCCTCGTCAAGATGGTCCCATAGCCCTTCAAGAGCTATCCATCATGAGCTACACAAGACAAAGGAACCACTGGCATATGTAGTGTTGATTGAATTTGTCCCTAGCCCATATGGTATTACTTATTCTCCCTCATGCGTATGGGCTTGCACGAGATCATCAAATAACCGGCCCTCACGGCCCATTGTGGAGTCCTGTGAATCATCACACCTCAACATGCAACAATGCATTAGTATGCCATCATAGTATCATAGAAAATAATCCACATGCGAAGTCTTGCATGTCATTATGAGAACATTTATCATTGTGAACTGTGTGCTCATGCATGTCATAAATTTGTATGAACCTATTACATGCTTCACCTCATGAAATACCATCATAGGTTATAACATGAACATATTGCATCAAAGATATATCATGACTTCTCATACTGAATGAACCACATGTCAATAACTTCATATTATAGCATCATAATTCCTATGCCACATTATGCATATCATATCCATCATGAGTATTCAACATTGAATACCTATCATCATGTAGTAAATGAATATGTCAATATACCTTGACATAACATCATAATACCTATGCATATCATTACAATCATAAGGATACATCATCTGTATAAGAACCACATGTGCATCATAAACTGAAATCATAATTTAGATGTATCTTGATTTAGTTGCCGAATAAAAAGTAGTTGCCTTAGCTAAGTAAGCACTAGCACACATTTTAATCATGTAAATAAGGAAAGTATTTTAAATAACATCTGCATCTTCCCAGGTAGCTGACCCTGGGCTATATTGGTCCCACTTGACCTTGACTTTCTCAAACTCATGATTCCTGCGTGGACGAACCCGATGGTCCAGTATACAGAATGGTTCGACCTAAAGGACTCCTTCCTCGGAAACCTGCAATTTTTCAAATTTCAAAACATGGGATGGGTCGGGTACATATTTTCTAAGAATAGAAACATGAAACACATTATGCATCCTTCTTAGATGGAATGGTAGCTTGAGCTCATAAGCAACTAGTCCAATCGTCTCTAGGATCGTGAATAACCCAACAAATATAGGGAATAACTTTGTTCCCTTACCAATCCTAAAGGGACTTTTAAAAGGTTTTATTCTAATAAAACTTAGCTTCCTTCCTCAAAGTTCCTATCAACTCTCTTTGCATCAGCATAACTTTTTTGGCGATCCCTGGCTTCTTTTAGTCTCTATTTAATTATGACCATTTGTTCTTGCATTTCTTCGAGCATTTCAGGTCCCAACATGACTCGATCCTATAATCAAACCCAACTTAATGGAGTATGACATGGTCTTCCATACAATATTTCGAAGCGAGCTACCTGTATTGAACTATGATAACTATTGTTGTATGCAAATTCCACTAAGGGAATGTATTTCTCCCATTAGTTTCGTTGATCCATGACATACATTCTGAGCATGTCCTCTAACACTTTGCTTACTCTTTCTATTTTCCCATCTGTCTCTGGGTGATATGTTGTACTAAAATTTAGTTGTGTTCCCATAGATTGTAATAGGATTTTCCAAAATCTGGAAGTAAAACATGTGTCTCTATCAAATATTATCTTTCAGGGCACTCCATGAAGGCAAACTATTTCTTTTAGGAAAATCTAAGCAATAGTTGATGCTTCGGGGGTGGTCTTAATTGGAATGAAGTGAGCACTCTTAGTTAATTTATCAACAACCACCATAATGCAATCATGTATTTGGAATTTCATAGGTAAGCTTCCAATAAAATCCATTGGAATAACTTCCCACTTAGTTTCCGATATATCACAGGGTTGTAAAATCCCTGTCGGGTGATGATGTTCATCTTTAACCTATTGATATTCTAAACATCGGGCCACAAACTCTATTATATCCTTTTTCATTCCTATCCAAAAAAATAGTTGTTTTAAGTCCGTGTACGTTTTCTGGACTCTTGGATGTGCAACATATGGATCTTGGTGGGCTTCATTCATTATTAGTTTCCAAAGTTCATCCTCATCTGGGATGTAAATCCTACCCTTATATAGTAGCAATCCATCATTTTCTAAGGTGTATCCTTCCCACTTGGTTGCCACAGGTACCTCCTCTTGTAAGGCAAATTTTATTCGTTGGTATTGCGGGTCTCCCACTAGGAAACTTAGAATTCGGCCTCTCAAGTCTATCTTTAATGATGATTTTGAATAAAGTATAGGTCTCCTACTTAAAGGATTTGCAACTTTATTCTATTTTCCCTTGATGTAGGATATCTTGAAATCAAAATCACTAAATAGCTCACTCCAGCATCGTTGTCGAGCATTAAGGTCCTTTTGTGTGAAGATATACTCAAGACTTTTGTGCTTTGTTCTTAATTCAAATTGATGCCACATCAGATAATGTCTCCATAGTCTCAAGGCCATTACAACTGCCACTAACTCCAGATCATGAGTTGTGTAATTGATTTCATGGTTCTTGAGTTTACATGAAGCATAAGCAATAACCCCTTCATCTTGCATCAAGGCTGCACCTAATCCTTCTCCTGATGCATCCGTGCATACACAAAAGTCCTTTTCCATGTCGGGTACCTTTAATATTGAAGCAGTTGTTAGTTGATGTTTTAGCTCACTAAATTCTTTCTCAACTTCACTTGTCCATTCAAACTTAACCTCTTTCCTTTGGAGGTGGGTGATGGGATTAGATATCTGTGAGAACCTTTCTACAAATCTTCTATAATAGCCTGCAAACCCCATAAAGTTGGGTACATCTTTGACATTCCGAGGAGTAGGCCAAGTCATTATAGTTTCAATCTTACTGTAATTCATTGCAATGCCTTTCCAACTAATGGTATGGCCTGGATATTGAATTTCTTTCTCAAAGAAGGAAAATTTAGTAAGTTTTCCATATAGCTTATGTTCTCTAACGCATTGTTGTACCAATCTCAAGTGTTGTAGATGATCCTTCTCATTACAGGAATAAATGAGGATGTCATCCAAGAACACTTGAACAAAGCGGTCCAAATATTTTTGGAAGACACTATTCATCAAGTTCATGAAGGTTGTTGGGGCATTAGTCAAACCAAATGGCATAACAATAAATTCATAGTGTCCATATCACGTTCTGAATGTTGTCTTAGGTATGTGTTCCTCCTTGATTCTTAGTTGATGATAACATGATCATAAGTCTATCTTGGAAAATATTGAAGCTCCTTTTAGTTGGTCAAAGAGATCAACTATTCGAGGCATGGGGCACCTGTTCCGAATGGTGGCTTTGTTTAGATCTCAGTAATCAATACATAACCTAAGAGTTCCATCTTTCTTCTTTACAAAGATCACTGGTGCACCCCAAGGTGACACACTGGGTTGGATAAAACCTTGATGAAGAAGTTCTTTAAGCTGTATGCTCAACTCATTAAGCTTTGGGACAGTCATTCGATAAGGTGTTTTGGATATGGTTTCTACTTCTAGTTTCAAAGTTATGGAGAAATCGATTTCTCAAACTGGAGGCAAACCCGGTAGCTCTAGAGGGAATACATCTGCAAATTTGAAAAGTAGTGGGCGCATGCCTCCCATATTCCTCACCATCTAATAAATAGAGCAAACATTGGAAGGGGAACGACATGCACACGCTCCATGTGTCAACATGCAACTTTACTGTTTTCTTGTTTTCTTCTTTCATTTTTACTTTTTGATAGCTTTACTAATTTTTACTGCTTCCTTGTTTTATTTCTTTTGTTTTTACTTTTTGATAGCTTTACTGATTTTTACTAGTTTTCTGTTTATTATTATTTATATTTATTTAGAGCATGAAATTAATTTATTAATTTATTATTATTTATTATATTTATTTCTATTATTTTTTAAATTTATTGTTATTATTAATTTAATATTATATATTATATAATTTATTATTTATTATTTGTACCGTAGGCTCAATTTTGCAAGTCTTGCTACAACTGGCCACCCCCGAACCCTCAATCAACGTACTACTTAGCAATGAATCCTCTGTCTTAGAAACCTATTCTCCCAAGAGAATGGATGATGGAATCATGGAATCATGGAATGCCTCCCAATCTTCCTCACCATCTAATAAATTAGAGAAAAGATTGGAAGGGAAACCACATGCACATACTCCATGCGTCTACATGCAACTTCATTGCTTTCTTGTTTTATCTCTCTTTTGATAGCTATTATTGATTTTTATTGTTTTCTTGTTTATTTCTATTTTTATTTTTATTTAGAGCTTTAGTATGGTTATTTATTATTTATTATTTATTTTCTGTATTATTTTTAATATTATGGCTATTTATTATTTTATTATTTATTATTTATTATTTATTATTTATTTCCTGTATTTTATTATTATTATTAATTATTATTATTATTATTTATTGTTTATTATTTAAGGGAGGAACATTACAAAATAGGATTCAAGATGATTATCGCAAACATGGGTGATTGATTCACCATTTTGGGAGGTAAAATAGTAAAGAGATTATTTTTATTTATTATTTATTATTATTATTTAACTCGTATTTTGAACTTATCTCCCTACGTTTTTACTAAAAGTTTGAGTGGGAGCACTCCTTGGATGTGGAATTTAATTCCCCATCCAAAGAATAGCGATGTTTCATACCTTCAATGGACCTACTACACGAAAAACATAAGTACATGAAAAATATGATTACAACCATGTTTTTCATGTAGCAGGGTCCATCAAAAGTATGCAACATGGGTAGTCCTTTGATGAGGAATTAAATAATACATCTGATGAACTCTCTTCCTCAAAATTTGAGTAAAACCATTGGGAGATAAGTTGAAAAAAATAGTTGAAAAAATAGTTTTTCTTTTTTCCCTCTAAAATTTGATGATGTAATCTAAACTTATTTTATTATTTCCACTATTATTTTATAATTTTCCTTATGAGGCTCATTTTTCACCTCAAAAGTTCTTTAATGGCTACACTAATCTCAAAAGAACACATAAATAATTCAATGTGTGAGAATTTGTTCATGTCAAATTCAAACAAGAATGGAGCTCACTAAGGCTAGGGAATTTTTCTAAATTATCTCCATGATTCTATGGACCCTTTAAGACCTTGGGTAGGGTTTGTCTAGTGACTTATTAGCTGGCATTACCGACACATGTTAATTTAAATTCATAATGTTTTTCATGTGTGGGTGATACCATGGAGCTGGGTTACACTTTTTGGCGAAATGAGTGCGCATTTTGGGGAAAAGGATGCTTGATCAAGAAATTTTTAAGTGCTTGATCGATTTGTTGAGGCACTTAAAAATAACTCGATCAAGCATTTTAAAAAAACCCGATCAAGAGTTATGGATCAATTGAGGATTATTTCTTATTAAAAAGCACTATCGTGACCTATGCGAGTCATATTTCTTAGACTGTGAGAGGAAAGGGAGTTCAACGGAATATTTCTAACCTTGACAAAGATGGAGGAACTCAATCCAGCTACCCATGAAAATCGCCAACAATGTAGAGGCTCATGTTGAGGTAGGTTTCATATCATTTTTCTCTTTTATTTGTTTTGTCTGCAAAATACTATAAATTAATTTGAAAAAAATTCCTCGCATACAAGAACTACAAAAAATAATCCTGCAAAATACCATGAAAACCATAAGAAAACACCAAGAAAACCCTTGAAAACCATAAAAAAAAAACTAGAAAACCATGAAAGAAAGCCCTTGAAGACCAAAACAATTTAGAAAACCACTAAGAAAACTCTTGAAAAGGACAAAAAAACTATAATTTAGGTTTTAATTTTTTTATATAATTTCATTGTATACACTATCTGCAATGCTGACATGTTTAGTACCAACCTAGATCCATCTTAAATTGAAATATATCAGGCATCAAGAGGGATCAAATATCTCGAGGTGTAAACCTATTTTTTGAGTGCAAAACTTGAAGAAAGGTTTGCCCTCAGAGATTTGATCCCCTTTGGAGCTTGATAGATACAAAGTTAAGATGGATATAGGCTGGTTTAATTATTAAATTTTTTTTTCATTTATTTAATTTTTTTTATTTCTCTAAGTCAAAATGTTTTAATTAATAATGTCATTTTTATTTCTATGTAATTTGATTGGGTCAAAATGTTTAGATAACATAATATAATAGGACATTCCATACTGGGATGGAGAGTGTCTCTCAGTATCATGCAGTATTGATGGGCCATGGTATTGGCCCATGGTAAAGTGGGATGAGTATCCATGGTTAAAAATATTGTTATATTGTAAGTATTATTTTGATTATGAAATAAGAGATGGTTTTTGGGCATGCAACAATATTTATATCTTATATATTTTAATGTGATAGAGGTGTAAATATATCTCAAAATTAATCATAATATATTTTATTTTAGGTTTAATAAAAAGATGATAAAATTGAATTCAATTAAAATATTTTGATTATGAAATGAGAGATAGTTTTTGTGCATGTTGTGTTGATGAGCCACGGAATTTGCCCATTTTATTGCACAAATCCTATTTACAAGTTAATAATATATATGACAAAGTGAACATGAATATACATGGTTAAACATATTGCTATATTGTAAGTTTATTGTAAGTATTAAAGTTTTAATGTGCTTATTAATTAAATTTAAATATGATTCCAGAATCATTATTCTATTTTATAAGGTAACATGGATCTTCACTTACTATTGCTAATACGTTATATATTTTAATGTAATATGTATATTATGTCTTTCTAAAGTTTATGTATGATAAATTGGACATATTAATATAAATTCAATATAGTAAGCCAACTTGTGAAAATGTTTACAAACTTTCTTACATTACGCCTCCACATCACTCCTATATTGGGCTGTAGAGTGCCTCCTAGTGCAATAAATATTTTCTATGGTAAAAACTTTCTTTTTTAATCATTTAACACTTTCTTAGGAATTTCAGAAAATAAATTTAAAAAGAAAATTATTTTTTGTTATTAAAGATGCATTTTAAATTTCGAACAAATCTAACCAAAAATATGCCTAAAAAAATTTCAAAATAGAAGACAGTTGAACTATAACCAATAAATAAATAACTTATGAGATATTAAGAAAATACTTTCGGTAGTAATCACATAGGCTAAATTTTGTCGATGTCTTTTGAACCATCGAGTGTGGTTCATCATCAGGATAAGATGAAGTGGCAGATCATGACATCAGATTAAATAGAAAGCAATGTAGAAACCCTTTAACGACTATAATAAATGGTTAGTTTTTGAAAAATAATATTTTAACAAGATGAAGAGGCAGATCATGACATCACATTAAATAGACAACAATGTAGAAACACTTTAACAACTATAATAAACAGTTAGTTTTTGAAAAATAATATTTTAATATATAAGATCAATTACTAAGATCAAATTATATTAAATAGAATCAAATATTAATTTATGGTTGGAAATATATAGTTAAGTAATTAGATTAAAATAAGAATTAAAAATTCAAAGTCAAAACTAAAACAAGGAGTTAAGGCCCAAAAAAATTAATGGAGCCATGACCATAATTATTTTATTTCAATGACATAGTGAAAATAATAAAAATTCTTATGAACAAGCAATGTAAATAAAATGAAAATAATGAATATTAGTAAAAACATTGAATTAAAAATTCAAATTCAAACTTAAACCAAGGAGCTAAGGCCCTAAAAATACTTAATGGAGTCAAGAAAAATCAATTAAATAATAAAAATTCATGTATAGATAAGGTAAAAATAAAAAATAATTAAACCCTTGAATAGCCAATAAAAGCAAAAAATATAAAGTAATTGAAAATAACCAAATAAAATAATAAAACAAGGATAAATAAATTAAGATAAAATATAACATGTATATAAAAATACGTAATCAAAATAATAGAAATTAAAAAGGAAATAAAAGGAAATATAAATCCAATTAAGTTAAAACTAAATAAAACAAAGATTAGGAAGAGAGGACATGGACCCAACTTTTGTTAATTTTCCATCCATCGTCTTTATTCATATTATTAGGCCTTCTTTCGATTTCTATGGCATCCCTAAATTTACGATGATGGAAATGACTAATCCTAGTAATGCCTGAGCCTCCTCAATGCAGATGGGATGCTTAGTCTTTTCTACATGTTCTTCCAATTGTTGTTTTTTTTGTAAGTTGGCCTAAAGTGAGAGATATACGTTAAGGTGACAATGGGTGTATTCCTAATAGTGGTTACCATATAGAAGCCTTGGTAAAACCTTTCCAACCTTTATATTTTGAGTGGTAAAATGACCCAAATCAATCACTTGTCAAACAAGTTGTAGAATTGAAAGTACTTCACAAAGATAGACTTAAAATCTAGATTTTACCAAATTTAGATCAAGGAAGAAGACACTTGGAAGATGAACTTCTAGATTAAGTAAGGTACTTAGTGGATGATGTACACTAACCACATATATGTATTTAGTGGATGATGTATTACATCTTTTCCTTTATTTATTTGTCAATGTTTATTTCTATGAAGTTTTGATCTTTGATTCTACTTAGGAGGATCATGTGTTACATTTGAAGTGAACACTAAAAAAAAATATTAGAGAACATAAAGAGGTGTGAATTTACTAAACCATCCTTAGTATAGTTCGGGCATATGCTCTGGGCGCAAATGAGTTGAAGATTGATCTTGCAATTTTTAGAGGTGAGTTGAAGATTAATCTTGAAATTTTGTGGAGATGAGTTGAAGATTGATCATATATTTTGTTGGATGTGAATTAAATATTGATTCTAGAAAGATAGATATTGTGAATGACCAACTCCTACTTAATGTCACACAAGTTAGGAGTTTTAAGGGATTTTCCAATATTTATGAAAATTTATAGCATCATTTTTACTTATGGAAGCCCAATTTCATGCTACAACAATAAGTAATAAGAGTTTAAAATGGTTGAATAGGAAATCAAATCTTTTAATGAATTGAAATTAGTATTTGTTTGGTAAGAGAATCATCATCCATATCAATCACTAGCCTTTGCAATAATTTCAATCCTATAGTAAACTCTAAGAAATTTAACACCATATATGGATGGGACTTTTGCAACAATTTAATTTAACATTTAAAATATAAAGAGCACAACCAACAAGTTACATATTTCTCTATGTAGGGAATTGGAACCAATGATTATAGCTTTACGAGCAATGACACAAGTGGATTCATTCATCTATAAATAATTCACTTAGGAGTACATGGAAGATGGGGAATTCAAGGAGTTGTATCAATAGCCACAAAGATAGGACAGACAAGTATTTATTACTATCTCTAATATGGATTACTCTACGAGATGGAAATATTTGTGTACCAAAGGAAGAAATAGTATAACTGATAAGGGAGACTAACACCTCCAAAATTTCTAATCAGTTTTGTGTCATTAGGATTGTGGCTAACTTGTAGAGGCATTCTTATTGGCCCAAGATGCAAAAATAAGTATTTAGAATCATTAGAGTTTTATTTTATGTTACACAAGTAAGCCTAAGAATAGGAGGAAATGACTATATAATCTACTTTAGTCCCTACAAATCCATTGGAAAGCATATCCATGGAATTTATTTGTGTTTTTCCAAGAACAATAAGAGGGATTGAGTACCTATTTGTGTTAATAGACTTGTTGAAGAATATGCATGTTTTTATGGCTTGTAAGAATACCAACAAAGGACATTGAGCTACAATTCTTTTCTTTGAAAGGGTTTGGGTGCAATTTGGGATTCCAAGGATAACCATTTCTAATGTGGACACTAGATTCCTAATATTATGGACCTCACTATAAGGAAGAAGTGGGATAACAAATTAAATATACTCAATACCTTTCACCCATAAATCAATGGGTAGATAGAGGTAGTAAATTAGAGTTTGGTTCAAATTTTAAGAGGTTGCAATTAGAAGGACCAAGGAACTAGGATGAATAATTGGTTTACAAACATTATTCTTATAAGAAATTTATGTACACTTAATTTTCCATTTTCTCATTAAAAATTGTACATGCACAACCCAAAGTAGGGGAAGAATCCTCAAGTGATGAAATGAAGGTAGAAAAGTTCATAGATGTAATAATGCATGTACACTTCAAAGTTCAAGAGAAGCTAAAGAAGTATAAAGAGAATATAAAGCTAGGGATGATAAATAAGGGATTGAAAATAGTTTCCAAGTAGATGTAAGTTTTAAACCTTTTTAATGAATAATGCATATATATTCTTAAGAAAAATATAAAGAACAACAATGGAATACACATAGAATACAAACACTTACTTTAGAAAACCTTAATTGGAAAAACCAATAAATCTTAGAGCTACACTTCTCTATGGATTATATATATATATATATATATATATATATATAAGAGAGAGAGAAGAGAGAGAGAGAGAGAGAGAGAGAAATAAAACTACAAATTCTAGGTATTTATAGCATCCAAAATCTAGTCGGTAATCGTAAATATATTAGAACCCTAATACTTTAATTGGAATTAGATTATAATGGGACAAAAAACCCATTAGGAAAAAAGCACAAAACATAACAAAAGGCCCAAATATAGACATATATAGAAATTTTGTTTATTTATTTATATTTTTCAAGGGATTTCCCTCTGAATCCTTAAGTTGGACGGGGGGTGTAGGGGTGTAATGCGGGGGGGGGGTTTGTCGTAGCAGGGGAGTAACAAGGGTGGTGAGGGGGTGGCATGGGTGTAACGGGGGGAGGGGTTTTCCAAGCTCCCCATATGATCCTCATAACATAACTAACACATACGAATATAACACATTATCAATATTAGGAAACATAGTTTAATTACACCTTAATAAGGAAATACGTTAGTGACTAGGGAAGAAATCAAATCCCTAGGACATGAACCTTTTGAAATGGAAAATTTAGAGTTAAATGATCACAAATTCACCTTATATGTGCACTTATTACGTAGTAAATGTAGAGAATGTGAAGCTCTATGAGCCAACTATGCATAATGAGGAGGCATAGGATCAAGCCTTTCCTTCCATTGAAATTTTCCACCAAATGAATAAGTAGAATTGTGATTGGAAAAAAATTGAAAAAGGGGATTAGAATGACCATAATGTGATTTGTAATTTATTGTGGATATTTCATTAGAACATTTTATCAATAAAAATTGAAGATTGTATTATTTTCAAATCTTAGGCTATCCAAACTAATTTTCCTTATATCATATATTATAATTACAAAATGTAATATTAAAAATATAATACATGAAACTAATTTCAAAGTAGGAAAACTATCTTAGATATCTCAAGTACACACCAATCTAGGAAGCCAACTATTTGGAGAGAATCTCTCAACCAACTACGCCTCAACATTTGTTTCTCATAGAGACTAGAACCCTACTTAATAATGAGGAATAAAATTAGTAATTAAATATGATCACACACTTAATACAAAACAAGTAAGAGTTATATACTCCAATAAAAATCCATCTTATATACATATTTATCAAATGTCAATAAAGATTAAATTTCTAAATATATCATTTCTTAATATTAAATAAAAGAATAATAAATAACATTCCACAAATAAATATATACATTAAAAAATACTGACGCTGATAAATCAGAGTTTAATATAGATCTATATATGAAAAATAAAATATAAAAAAATTATAAAAAAAAACGAACAAAACAAACAAAAAAAACCAAAAAAAAAACTATATTAAAAAAGAAACAAAGAAAAAATGAACTGATTTAAATTAAAAAGATTAAATCATCTATATATATATTAATAATTATTTCTTATCAGTAAGTAATATAATATATTACATATAATATATAATATATATATAATATAATAATAATATAATATATATATATATATATATAATATATATATATATAGTAAAGAGAACTATAAGTAATGGATTAAAATATACATTGTTTAAAATTTCCCTCTCCAAAATTTAATAAAAATCTAAAATTAAAAAAAATTTCTATAAAAAAACCGATTAAAAAATTATAATATAAATAAATTATATGTAAATCATTTAAACAACTCTAATATGTAATTATAAAACATAAAATTAAAAATAAAAAACAAAATCCGTTGAGGATTTAAAAATTACAACCGTTATAAAATCAATATAGATCCATATTAATCACGAATTAAATCTCATTAAGGTAGATCTATGGCTATTTCTGATAGACGTGTATTTTTCCATTGTTTAAATGGTATTTTTGAATAAATTATTGTTATTATTATTTTATATTAAAATATAAATGAGTTACACATTTTAACTAACTCGCACCAACACTCACACTCACAATACCATCGAAGGCCTTTATTGTGGGCAATTGTGAATGGTTGGGTGGCACCCTTGAACGCCTTGTGTAATGCCTTGCAGGTTCGTGCACGAGCGCACGCCCCTCCCGTTGCGAAATACGACTAAGTATGCAGTGCGAATGTTCTAACCATGCGGAGACACAGTTATTATGTGCACGCGGATATGGGAGGGCGTTCGCATGTTTATAGGCAAGTTGGGCAAACTTGCCGAACGAACCGACCATGGGCAAACTTGCACGATGGGCGCATCGAGTGGGCCATCCTACATGATGGGCGGGCTGATCACACATCGGGCGATGGTGTGTGGGTTGGACGATGGAAGGATGGAGGGTCGGCCGAACGGTTGGCCACTCCAAGCGATGGTATAAGCATATGGTAGTGTGCACATTTCGAGGATCATCATCACATCTTCGCATTAGCTCTTCGCACAAGTAGAAGTGCGCACAAGAGGTGCAAAGGAGGGTGACCTTATTGCAGGTCACACATTGGATGTGCCCGCCGAGTCGGGCGACGAAGTTGTTCAGTGCACGAGTAGGAGGTCGGGTGGACCGCTCGCCCAAGGGGTGAACACACACGATGAACGGGCACCCGGGTTGGAACGATACTTGGTTGGTGGTCATGCGGGTGTGCACAGGCGCGCCCGCCCATTCGGGTAGACTTGTATTGTGACTTTGTTATATATTTTGGTTAAGGCGTTGGTGTGACCACCGTGCGCTCTTGCACGAGCGGGCACCCGCCTTGGGTTGTAACGCCGGTGGAGCGACGCTCCCAGCCATTGTAAAAGAACTTGATATATAATAAAAGAAAGTTTTATCTTGCATATTCTTGATGTTCTTGGTATCATTTATCATGCTGTTATAATGGATTCCGCACATTATAATCATAATTGAAGTTTTTATACATGAATGAAGGCGTAGTTCATAAAGTAGCATAATCATGGAAACGGTTGGTTACTTAGGCAGTGTCGCACCCGGTCAACTTAAGAAAATAAGAGTTGGGGGTGTGACAGGTGGTATCAGAGCAGGTTCACAGATGGTGAAGCTGTTGCCGAATGATGAACGAAGAGAACGAATATGTATGCAAGGGCAGGCTATGGAGAAATCATGGATGAACAGTCTGGTTTCGTAGACTTAATGGTCCATGGGAAGACCACTCAAGCTCTTGTGAACATAGGGGCCACTCATAACTTTATGATGACATGGTTGGAAAGAAGAGGTTAGACTGATGATGCTCCCATCAAACATGGAGGTCAAGGCAGTGAACTCTAAGGCTAAGGTGGCGGGTTTGGCACACAAAGTGCAGGTGCAAATAAAAGACTGGATGGGTCAGTTGGACTTCACGGTGATGGAGATGAATGACTTTGATGTGATACTTGGACAAGATTTCTTGAAGGGAAACAGAGCTATTGTTGTCCCCTTCTGTGATGAGGTGTTGCTGGTTGGACAGACACAAACTTGGACTTTGCCCACTGATAGGCAAAGGAGGGAAGTCAAGGTGCAACATGTTTCTGCACTAAGTTTGGAGAAGGCTATGAAGGAGTCAGATATGGAGACATATGCGGTGATGATCAAGGGAGTCGAAGGTGACGGAGTGGGGATGCCTGTTCCAGCTGAGATTTCTGATGTGCTTGCCAAGTATGTGGATTTGATGCATGATGAGCTACCGAAGAAGCTTCCACCAAAGCGTGCAGTGGACCATAGCATTGAGCTTGAACCAGGGAAGGAACCCCTGGCTAAAGCACCTTATCGTTTATCAGGGCCTGAGTTGGAGGAATTGAAACGATAGCTAAAGGAGTTAGCTGATGCAGGTTTCATTAGACCTTCAAGGTCCCCATATGGAGCTCCGATATTATTCCAGAGAAAGAAGGATTCCAATGAGCTACGGATGTGCTGTGACTACCGTGCATTGAACAAGTAGACGATGAGAAGCAGGTATCCTTTGCCATTCGCTGTTGATTGCTTTGACAAGATTGCAAAAGCCTGAGTGTTTTCCAAGCTGGACTTGAGGCATGGGTACTATCAAGTGTGGATTGCTGAAGGAGACGAGAAGAAGACCGTGATCATAACAAGGTATGGTAGCTTTGAGTTCCTTGTTATGCCATTCGGGTTGTGCAACGCTCCTGCGAAATTTTTCACTTTGATGAATGATGTTCTACGACCATACTTGGACTCATTTGTAGTAGTACACTTGGACGATATAGTGGTGTAGAGTGACAACATGGAGGATCATAAGAAGCACTTGGCGATGGTGTTCAAGGCACTGAGGGAGAATCAGTTGTTCTTGAAGAAGTCTAAGTGTGTGTTCGCTCAGATCGAGATTCCATTCCTTAGGCATATTGTTCGTTAGGGGTAAATACGGATGAAGCCGAGCAGAGTGAAGGCTATCGAGGACTGGGTTGAACCGAAGAATGTCCATGAGATGAGGGTGTTCTTGGGCATGACCAACTACCAATGGAAGTTTGTAGAAGGTTACTCCAAGGTGAAATCGGCACTGACAGACCTACTGAAGAAAGACAAGAGGTGGTGTTGGACGGAGAAATGTCAAAAGGCATTTGATGACTTGAAGAGAAGGATGGTTACAATGCCGATATTGAAGTTGCCCGAATTCGGGAGACCGTTTGAGGTACACACTGATGCTTCAGATTTTCCATAGGAGGGGTTCTTATGCAGGATGGGCATCCAATGGCCTATGAGAGTCGAAAGTTGCAGGATAGAGAGCGAAGGTATCCGGTTCATGAGAAGGAGATGACTGCGATCATCCATTGTCTTCATGTATGGAGGCATTACCTGATTGGGAATTCGTTCGTTGTCAAGACTCACAATGTTGCAGCAAGTTATTTTGCATCACAACTGAAGCTTTTTGCGAAGCAAGCTCGTTGGCAGGACTTCTTGGCAGAGTTCAACATGTCTATTGAGCATAGACCAGGTAGACACAATGCGCTAGCAGATTCCCTTAGTAGGAAGGGACAACTTGCAGCATTGGAGGGTGAAGACCGCGCAGCAAGGAGTAGAAGACGGGTTCAGATGTCAGAAGAGATTCAAAACAAACTAAAGGAAAGTGTGGAAACCGATACTTTGGCGCAGAATATAGTGAAGCAGATAAAGGAAGGGAAGACACGAAAGTTCTTTCTACGGGACGGTTACTTGTTCTTTGGAAACCGACTCTATGTTCCAAAGACATCTGGTCTTAGGAGACACCTTTTGAAGGAGTGCCACGATTCTCCATGGGCTGGCCACCCAGGGTAGCGTCGTTCTTTGGTATTGTTGGAGAGAGGGTTCTTTTGGGAGAAGATGCGAGAGGATATGGAGCAGTATGTACATACGTGCATCATTTGTCAGCAGGACAAATCGGATATGCAGAGACAAGGAGGACTGTTGCAGCGTTTACCGATTCCAGAGAGGCCATGGATGAGTGTCTCGATGGACTTCATCACTCAGTTACCACAGGTGCAGGGGTATAATGGAATCATGGTCGTGGTTGATCGTTTTTCCAAGTATGCTGTCCTTGTTCCGACAAAGATACCTTGTGGAGCCGAGCGGACTGCGGAGTTGTTCTTTAAGAACGTAGTAAAGTATTGGGGGATGCCATTGAGTATTGTGTCGGATAGAGATCCGCGTTTTACAGGGAGATTTTGGACCACATTGTTCTAGTTAGTTGGGACAGAGTTTTCGAGGAGTTCGAGCTACCATCCGTAGACAGATGGGCAGACTGAGCGTATCAACGCATTGTTGGAGGACTACTTGAGATATTATGTGACGGCTGATCAGAAAAATTGGCCTGAACTCTTGGATATTGCTCAGTTTAGCTATAGTATTCAAAAGAGTTATGCGAGAGGGTATAGTCCATTTGAGTTGGTGAATGGGAAGATGCCGGTTGCATCGCACACCGTTGAGACCACAGGTTTTTTGAGCAGTCCTCATGCGAAGAGGTTCATCAAGGCTTGGGAGGATACCTTGGAGTTGACATGGTTGCGCTTGCACGATGCTACAAGGAGGATGAAGAAGTATGCTGATAGGGGAAGACGGGATGTACACTTCAGTGTGGGAGATATGGTGTTTCTTAGGATTATCGGGGAGAAGTTTCAGCCAGCCAAGGGGATGGCTGCCAAACTGACACGAAAGTATGAGGGACCATTTCAGGTGAAGAAGCGAGTGGGGGAGGTTGCTTACGAGCTGGAGCTTCCGCACCATATGCACATGAAGCATCTAGTTTTTCACGTTAGTCAATTGAAGAGATGGAAACTTGATTCAGACCATCTAGAGAGAGCTGAACCGCCGAGAGGACCAGCCGGGATAGTGGAAAACCCAGGCTTGGAGTTGGAGAAGATTCTGAGCTTCAGGACTACAGGGATTGGTTTCCACCAGAAACGAGAGTGCCTTGTCAGATGGAAGGAAGCCCTGGAAGAGGAGAGTTGGGAATTAGAGGACTCACTTTGGAGAAGGAAGAGGAAGATTCCGAGGTATGAACGAAGGACACTTAGACGATCGGGATTGTCGAGGGCGACAATGATTTCCAGTGGGGGAGGATGTAACGCCTTGCAGGTTCGTGCACGAGCACACGCCCCTCCCATTGCAAAATGCGACTGAGGATGGAGTGCGAGAGCTCTAACCATGCAGAGACACAGTTATTATGTGTGCACGAATATGGGAGGGCGTTCTCATGTTTATAGGCGAGTTGGGCGAACTTTCCGAACGAACCGACCGTGGGCAAACTTGCACGATGGGCGCATCGGGTGGGTGGTCCCACATGATGGGCGGGCCGACCACACATCGGGTGATGGCATGTGGGTTGAACGATGGAAGGATGGAGGGTCGGCCGAACACTTGGCCACTCCAAGCGATGGTATAAGCATATGGTAGTGCGCACATTTGGAGGATCATCATCACATATTTGCATTAGCTCTTCGCACAAGTAGAAGTGCACACAAGAGGTGCGAAGGAGGTTGACCTTACCGCAGGTTGCACATTTGGTGTGCCCGCCGAGTCGGGCGACGTAGTTGTGCAGCGCGGGGGTAGGAGGTCGGGTGGACTGCCCGCCGGGTGAGGGCACACGGGCAAGGTCGTGGTTGGACCGCCCGCCCAAGGGGTGAATGCACACGGTGAATGGGTGCCCGGGTTGGAACGATACTTGGTCGGTGGTCGTGCAGGTGTGCACGAGCGTGCCCGCCCATTCAGGCAGACTTGTATTGTGACTTTGTTATATATTTTGGTTAAGGCATTGGTGTGACTGTCGTGCGCTCTTGCACGGGCGGGCGCCCGCCTTGGGTTGTAATGCCGGTGGAGCGACGCTCCCAGCCATTGTAAAAGAACATGATATATAATAAAAGAAAGTTTTATCTTGCATATTCTTGATGTTCTTGGTATCATTTATCATGTTGTTATAATGGATTCTGCACATTATAATCATAATTGAATTTTTTATACATGAATGAAGGCGTAGTTCGTAAAGTAGCATAATCATGGAAACGGTTGGTTACTTAGGCGGTGCCGCACCCAGTCAACTTAAGAAAAACAGAGTTGGGAGCGTGACACCTTGGGTGGCATTGAAGCGATAAAAGGTAGCATCAAATTAGGGAGACCCCCCTTTTAGGAAAATGGGGCCCTCATAAAATGGGGACCTCAAATGGGGAAGACACCCTTTTAGGTTCTTTTAGGTTAGGGAACCAAGACAGCATTGCCTCACCATGATGGTTACCACTCGCCCTAGTGATATAACGAGTGGGCCTGAGGGGGTTAACTAGTCCTTTAATTACTATGTTAAACATTCACACAAACATTAATTATATATACAGAAAGAGATCAATCATATTGAAAAAACACACACACTTTCTGCATATAGTGACAGCATTCATATTGAAATATATTAGTTAATATGTATATTTAAACAATTTAAATAAGTTCTATACTGATATTTGTAAGAGAAATATATATTATTATTATTATTATTATTGCTACTTTATCTTATAATTAATATAAATTATTATTATATATATAGAGTATTATATTGAAAATACACCTATTAATACACACACACACACACATATATATAAAAGATTGTATAAAAGAGGATTATATTGAAATATATTATTTAATATGAGATTTCAAACATTATTTTAGTTCTAAACGAAATATAAATTAATGTTTTATTATTATTTTAATTACGTTAAATACTTATCTCTATAAATTATTTTATATATAGAAAAAGCTTGATCACATTGAAAATTATATATATATATATTTAACATAGACATCCAAAGTGATGAATATTTTATTTATTACTTTAAGAGTGAAAGTGAAATATCAATTGAGTAGAATGAAAATGAGATTATTACTGTTTTATAATGTTTTTTCTTTTTAAAGGCTAACCAAATATGTATAATCATTTACATTTTGATTATAACGGACAATGTTTTTTCATTTATCAGTGTCCTTTTAAAATAAAAATAAAATAAATTTATGCTCTAAATAAAAAAATAATGTTTGCCATAATTAAAAATATGAGTATGCTATAAAGTAATTAGAAGTAAAAAAAATGTGTGAATGAGATCTTTAAATCTTATAATTTTCAAAAATATTTCAACAAGAGATTTTTATATACTATTTAAAGATCTATGTTAAGTAATTTATGTCGATGTCAACTTTATATATATTTATATATAAAAAACAAAATTAAGTTTTATGGAAAAAAAAAATTAATTGGTCTTATATATACTCTATTTAACATTCAAAAATATAATTTAAACAATGAAAAAATACATTGTATTTTGCTTTCTAAAAAATTTTCACATGCAAAAATTTAATCTCCCTCATTTATGTTAGATCCGTACTTAAAATAAATCTATACTAATTTTAAAAAAGAACATGTTAACTTTAAATTTAACACTAAAAAATTACACATTTCCTCATACTAAATTATAAAATATTATATAATAAAACTTTCTCATCAATCAATTACAACATTTAATAATATATACAAAATTATTTTGCAACACCATTTTACACTTTTTTTTTTTCTATTTATTTATTTTTTTTTTCTTTTTTCTAAATAAAGACTATTTCTATTAGTAAGAAAAAGGAGGTATTTACAGTGAGGTCTCAACCTCACAGGGTGTGTGAACCAACCCTCGACAGCAGTATTTGGAGATTTTTTGCCAGATTGGGAATAAAACAGAGTCCAAAAAGGAACAGTTGTACATGGATAGAAGATCCCTCTATTACAATGATATGATCTGCTTCTAGTTAACCTCTCCTTACAAGACAAAATTGTGCTTAAGAGAACGATTACAACATCAGGATTCTGTGGCAAAAATGTGCACAACACACTTTCCAAAAAAGTGGTAACAGCCACCCGAGTTCCAAAAAACCTTGATAAGGTTGGGATATGAACCAACATAGACTTGCAGCATAACCAGAATATATAAAAAAGATAGTAACAGAGGTTCTGAAATCAAAACTTAGACCTTGGAATTGGATAAACCAGACTGCGTGAAGGAGGCAGTTAATCATGTGGGGTCTGAGGGTAAGTGTCCTGCTCAGCAGGCTTGCTTGGTGCGGCGACCCAGGTTACTTCTTCAGTGCCTTTCGCTCCGCCCTCAGTAGGAGTTACTAGATGAAGAACTCCAAAATCATGTTGTACAGGACCACAAACCAGAACGTCTTCCTGAGTCGAAATCCTTTGACGGGTGGTATCCTCGGCAGCAGGGGAGTCCTCCTGCATGTGTTCGGCAGTGAGCGTCGCTCCCAATTCTCCCTGAGCCAGACTTTCCTCCAGAGATTGGGTAGAAGAGGAGATGGCCAGGTCATCTTGTTGTTCTACCTCTTCCGCTATCAGAATGGTGGTAGTGATAGTTACCACTCGCCTGTTCAGTCGACTACGGAAGGTGAAACGGGAGGTATGAAAGGAGGTGTTCGTGATCTCGCTGGATGGATTGGGTGGCGGGGGGGGTGAAGACAGAGAAGCAGAGGAGATGGGAATAACATTCGGAGAAGGGGAGAGCGAGGCTCGACCTCTAGGAGCCGAAGAACCCCCTCTATGCGGTATTCCTATGCGCCGAGGCATTTCAAACACTTGCTTACGACTGGGAGAGCCGAACATATGAGAATTGAGGAGGGGGAGACACGAACTAAAGACGCCAGGGGAATGAAACTTGCAAACAAACTTGACAGTGCTCAGAAATAGGAAATGCCCAAGGCGGGGAGGAGCTAGGTCGCTTTAAGGCTTTGAGTCCTCATGGCTGGCCAACTAAGAGACATTAATACCCCTGCGCTCAGCTGACAGCCATTAATTTGGGACAAAACCATTGTCACATCGCTCAAAAACCCAAGATCTACCTGCTGCTATGTGATGTGCATTAATAAATGCGAACTAGTATGCGGCCAGCTGCCCTGAGGGCATTATGCGTGCTGGGCATGTGTACAAAGAGCACCGGCATCCGGGTCACACCATTTTACACTTTAAAGTTTAAAACATTTAATAATATAACGTTTAATCATATATATTATTTATTTTTTAAGGAGCGGAACATTTTACACCTATGCAGCGCTACCTTCCATCCCTAAAACCGAATATTCAATTTCATATCCCACGAATTCAATTTCTTTTTATTATTTGATTGGGTCTTTATATATTTCCATTTTTATTTTTTTAATTTCGGATAGGGATTTTTATATATCGCTAGGTCAATTTCACTGTGGACCCACTGTGATGTAAACGCTACATAACTTGTTTCAGGTCGATGATACTGGACTGTGATGAAAACACTGCTATATCATGGCACATTTTGAAAAAAATATTGAAGTTTAATATATTTTGTTGGGTTGAGTGAAATGGTAATGCATACGTATGGAGTGTAATGCTTAGATTTATAAATATTGATTTATCATTAGTGGAGAAGTATGGTTTAAATTATATTTTTGAATATTAAATAAAAATATATAAGATTAAAAAGAAAAATTATTCATAATTTCGTCTATTAAACATATAGACAAATAGTTAGTACCGAATGGAATAAGGGTACAGTAGAATAGCGTATTTGGAGGGGTTGGCGAGGAAATCGTAGATGGTCATATGTATTTACATAGAGGATAATGGCGTCTTTGAGTTGCTTGCGAAGGGAGGAGAGCTGAGCTCTGTGTAATGTAGAACTGCGTCGTTGCAGGAAATTGAGCAGCCATTCTTATCGAAGTCGTTGGGAGAAGGGCCCGCACCCTTGAGGGGCCACGTTCCTCACAAGAAAAATCCGCATTCCCCCTCATTGTACAGAGTTTGCACAGCTACTGCAATAGATGGAATTTTTGGAAGAATGGTAGTTTTCACCTGGGTGGGGTTGAGTTTGAGAATCATGTATCCGTAGCTGAAGTCGTTTCCCCCGATCTCTATCGTGTGTGTATACCCCGCTCTTGAACGCTTCAGCACTTGGGAGATTGCTCAGAGAACCTGTATTAACATTCCATCACTTCTCGATTCAATATAAATACTATTTAGATTTAGTGGTGGCCTTAAACCCTGCATTTTTGAATGTTGAGTATACTGCATCATTCATTCCTTCTGGCACTTGGAATATATACAGAAACAAATAGTTAGTACAGAATGGGATAAGGGTACAGTAGAATACCATATTTGGAGGGGTTGGCGAAGAAATCGTAGATGATGGTAGCGTCTTTGAGTTGCTTGCGAATGGAGGAGAGTTGAGCTCTGAGGAGTGCGTTGTAATGGAGAACTGCGTCGTTGGGAGAATGGGGAAAATAAGTGAGCCCGAAGGGCCCGCACCCTTGAGGGGCCACGTCCCTCACAGGAAAAGTCCTCACTCCCTCATTATATAGAGTTTGCACAGTTACTGCAATAGACTCTGCAATCTTTGGAAGAATGGTAGTTTTCACCTGGGTGGGAAAAGTCCTCACTCCCTCATTATATAGAGTTTGCACAGTTACTGCAATAGACTCTGCAATCTTTGGAAGAATGGTAGTTTTCACCTGGGTGGGGTTGAGTTTGAGAATCATGTACACCTAGCTGAAGTCGTTTCCCCGATCTCTATCGTGTATATCCCGCTCTTGAACGCTTCAACACTTAGAAAACCTGTATTAACATCCCATCAATTCTCGATTCAATACACATTACTACCTGCCGTACAAATATCGCTTATCGGCCGCAGCAAAGTTGGCCCCACCCCCGAAATTTGAACCAACGGACTGCAAATATGGACTCAAAAACGGTAATCCCAGTGCCTCTGCTGCAACATTGATAATTTTCGTCATGAAGTATATAGTTGCAGCAAACAAAGGTTAGTAGCAACATCAAATGACATAGTAACTGTAAGTGAATAACGTACCGAAGAAATCTATGGAGAGTCTTCCGTACTCTGTGGGTTTGCCGAAGAGTTTTTCTCCATTGGGAGGTTTCTCCGCAGCCTCATTATAGGGTAACACAAAGTGGACGGCACCCGTATTGGAGGTTGAATCGCTAAAATTAAATATGTCCGGGTAATTACAGCGAGATTCAGACAATATTGGAAGAATATGTTGGTGATTTTTTTGGTAAAATCTCAAAAACAACAAAAATTTGCACACAGAGATAATGCTCTGTTTTCCTTTTTCCCGAATTTTAACACTGCGGAAATATAAGAGGAATTTTTGAGCACGAGAGGACAGAGTTTGCACACCAAAGATTTCTATAAAAAAAACTTCACTTACAAATTATATACTTCCTCTCTTGGAGAGGGATTCACCACTTGCATTTCACTTCTGTGAAAAATTACACATGAAATTTTTACGCTGCTGAGTGACTCCAATTACATATTCAAAACATTAAATGCGCACTGCTGTGCTTCACTCCTCTTAAAAAAAATTACACATATATATTTTTTTTACTCACGCTGCTGCGTAACTCCAATTGCATATGCAGAGCATTACAAGCTCACTACAATGCCTTCCTTTGATTATATACATTTAATAAAAAAAATACATACATATATGACCACTGGAGAAAGTACTTACATCGCCACACTGACGTAAAAGAAAGACACTAAAAATTAAATGATTTTACTGACATTTATCCATGCCCATACTCCTGCTCAGGAAAAATTAAAAACTTCATCAAAAAAAACTTACCAACCACAGTAAATTGCATTTACTGTTTCACTGAGAAAATCGGCGGTAGGAAAACTTTCACTTCACATCAAATTTATCTTCCAGTCCTTTACTTCAACCATTATACAATATGCTTTTGGGAGTCTATCGGGTCCGAGCTTTATCGCATGGCACACATATGTGCACCCATGGTTTCCCCCGATTGCGAAATCCCGATCACCATATGGCCCAATACCTCCGATATAACATATTTTAATATATGTCTGAAATGCATATAAAAACATAAAACGAGCCACCATATGGCCCAATACCTCCGATATAACATATTTTAATATATGTCTGAAATGCATAAAAAAACATAAAACGAGCCACAAGCGAACCCGAAATAATATCAATCAAAATGTTGAATACCCATCGGGTCCGGGATATCGGGTCTCAACATATCGCATGTAAAAAAAAGGCTTCCCACTTGATTTCTCGATTGCGAAATATTTGTGGACCCGATAATCTATTAAAATGGATTAATACCATCGTCGAGTCCGGGTTATCGGCGATTGCTCTTTCATAAAGAAAATGCTCTACATGAAACGCCGATAGCGATATGCCGATGCGATATCGGCGATCGCTCATCGCAAATAACAAAAATAAACTTTATAAAACCTGCTGTCATTTTGCCGATGCGATATCGGGTGATCACTGAGGTTGCTGATCGCTGAAGTCACTCATTGCTGGAGCGCAGTTGAAATTACATTTCAACACTCCCCTTTAATTTCAACTGCTGGGCATTCAGTCATATCCAGACACTTCCTTAAAAATTTAAAGCTTTTCTGATCCAATGGCTTTGTCAAGATGTCTGCAACCTGTTCTTGAGTCCTGCAATGTTCTAGGACAATTTCTCCATTGTTCACCAATTCTCTGATGTAGTGAAACCTTGTATCAATGTGTTTCATTCTTTTATGAAACACTGAATTCTTTGACAATGCAATAGCAGAGCTGTTGTCACAAAAAATCACTGTCGCTTTTGCCTGTTCTCGGCCTAAGCTTCTCAACATTCTTCTCATCCACACTGTTTGGCATGCTGCTGCTGTAGCTGCCACATATTCAGCCTCTGCTGTAGACAATGCTACAATGGACTGCTTCTTGGAAGCCCATGAAATGGCTCCTGAACCCATATGGAAAACATAACCGGAAGTGCTCTTCCGATTATCAACACTTCTAGCCCAATCACTGTCGGTGTACCCAACTAAATCTGAATGTTCTGAGACATTATATAAAATTCCAAAACTTTTAGTGCCTTTGACATACCTCAAAATTCTTTTCGCTGCTTGCCAATGTGCTTCCTTTGGCCTCTCCATGAACCTGGAAATTAAACTAACAGCAAACATTATATCAGGCCTAGTTGCTGTTAAATACATGAGGCTGACAACTATGCTCTTATATAAGCTAGGATCAAAATCCTTGCTGCTGTCCACTTTGCTGAGTTTTAATCCCATTACTGTGGGAGTGATCGCTGCCTTGCACTCTTGCATATTAAATCTGCCCAACATTTCATTTACATATCTCGCTTGAGAGATAAAAATTCCATTTTCATTTTGATCTACTTCTATGCCTAAGAAGTATCTCAAAAAACCCATGTCAGTCATTTCAAATTCATCTTTCATGACTGATTTGAAATTTTTAATGAGCTGATCATCATTACCTGTGAAAATAATATCATCAACATATAACACCACAATTAAAATCTTACCATCCTTTTCTTTGATGTAGACGGTGGGTTCTCCCTCACATTTGTCAAACTCATTTTCCAGTAAATAGAAATCTATCCTACTGTACCACGCTCTTGGTGCTTGTTTGAGCCCATATAGAGCTTTCTTTAATTTGCATACTTTGTGTTCTTGGCCTTTCTTCTCATAGCCTAAAGGTTGTTCAATATAGACCTCCTCATTTAACACTCCATTTAGGAATGCTGACTTCACGTCCATTTGGTAAACTTTCCATTTGTTTTGTGCTGCTATGGACAGCACTGCTCTCACGGTTTCCATTCTTGCAACCGGTGCGAAAGTTTCCTCATAGTCTCTCCCATACTGTTGCTTCTACCCTTTGACAACCAGCCTTGCCTTGTGTCTTTCTATCTTGCCTTTAGCATTGCACTTGGTCTTATAGACCCATTTAACTCCAATGACTTCTTTACCTTTTGGTAGCTCAACCAAATCCCATGTATTGTTTCTCTCTATGGCATTCATTTACTCATCCATAGCTTCTATCCATTTCTTATCTTTGATTGCATCTTTGAAATGAATAGGATCATCAACATGACAATACAAGGCAAATAAGGAATTCATTCCTTCATCATAAATGTCACTCAAGTTTCTAAATTTCTTACCTCTTTCATTCGGTGTGCAAGTGCTTGAAGATGCACTTGAATTTCCACTTTGTGGTGTGCGTGGAGAAGTACTTTCATTTCTCCTCAAGGGTGTCGCTTGCTGTCCTTGTGTTGGCGCTGCTGTTTGGGGATGCACTTCAGCCACCTCTTCATCGTCTTCATCATGAAACAAACAGTTTTTAACATTCACTGTTTTCTCTATGCTTCCATCCCAAGCTTCCTCCTCAATAAATTGAACATCTCTGCTCACAAAAAACTTCTTGGTAGATGGGATATACAACCTGTAAACTTTGGATTCTTCACTGTATCCAATGAAAAGACATTTCTCCCCTTTGCTGTCTAACTTCCTCCTTAGCTGATCTGGAATGTGTGCATAGGCCACACATCCAAACACTTTCATGTGGGTGACTCCTTGCTTTCTCCCACTCCATGCTTCTTCCAGCACTTTGTTCATCACAGCTTTTGTAGGACACCTGTTCAAAATATACGCTGCACAATTTACAGCTTCGGCCCAATAATCATTTGGCAAATGCTTTGCCTTCAACATGCTCCTCGCCATATCCATGATGGTCCTATTCTTCCTCTCAGCAACTCCATTTTGCTGTGGGGTGTACCTTGCTATGAATTGCTTGTGAATCCCATTTTCTCTACAAAATCGTAGGAATTCTTTGGAGATATACTCACCTCCTCTATTTGTTCTCAAAACTTTGATATGCAGGCCACTTTGGTTTTCAACAAGTGCTTTGAAATTTCGGAATTTTTCAAACACTTCACTTTTATTCTTCAAGAAATAAACCCAGGATTTTCTTGTAAAATCATCAATAAAAGTTAGAAAATATTGGTGGCCTGCTAGTGATGGGGTTTGCATCGGTCCACATACATCTGAGTGGACAATTTCTAAGGGTGCTTTTGCCCTTATGCATTTCCCTGATG
>APFE030904954.1:208306-227040 GCA_000404065.3 Pinus taeda
TGTGCATAGGCCACACATCCAAACACTTTCATGTGGGTGACTCCTTGCTTTCTCCCACTCCATGCTTCTTCTGGCACTTTGTTCATCACAGCTTTTGTAGGACATCTGTTCAAAATATACGCTGCACAATTTACAGCTTCGGCCCAATAATTATTTGGCAAATGCTTTGCCTTCAACATGCTCCTCGCCATATCCATGATGGTCCTATTCTTCCTCTCAGCAACTCCATTTTGCTGTGGGGTGTACCTTGCTGTGAATTGCTTGTGAATTCCATTTTCTTTACAAAATCGTAGGAATTCTTTGGAGATATACTCACCTCCTCTATCTGTTCTCAAAACTTTGATATGCAAGCCACTTTGGTTTTCAACAAGTGCTTTGAAATTTCGGAATTTTTCAAACACTTCACTTTTATTCTTCAAGAAATAAACCCAAGATTTTCTTGTAAAATCATCAATAAAAGTTAGAAAATATTGGCTGCCTGCTAGTGATGGAGTTTTCATCGGTCCGCATACATCTGAGTGGACAATCTCTAAGGGTGCTTTTGCCCTTATGCATTTCCCTGATGGAAAACTTTCTCTGTGTTGTTTTCCCAATATGCAGCCTTCACAAAGGCTGTCCGATTTCTCTATCAATGGTAATCCTTTCACCATTCCTTTTTTGCTCAACAAATTAAGACCTCCAAAGTTGAGATGTCCAAATCTCAAGTGCCACAACCAATTTTCATCCTTTGGCACACTTTGGAAAGCCTCTTGGGTAACTGCTGCAATTACTTCTTTGTTTTTCAAATATGCTCTTATTTTGAGAGGGAACATCCTATTCCTTGTCATCCTCACTTCAGCAATGCATCTTTTACTGGGTGCTATATCCATGATGGTGCATACATCATTCTTAAAGAAAACATTGTACCCCTTATGGACAAGCTGTCCAATACTCAAGAGGTTACATCTCATTCCTGGGACATAGTAGACATCTGCTATGGTTTTCTTTTCACCCTTCTTTGTAAATATTTTGACTTCTCCTTTTCCCATAACAAAAATTTTGCTATCAGTCCCAAGTGTGACTTGTGACTTCACACCTTGATCTAAAACAGAAAACGGGGCTATGTTTCCTGTCATATGGTTGCTACAACCGGAGTCTAGAAACCATATATCCTCACTATTTGTTTCAGCCATGTTACAAGCTAGTAAAACATTATTTTGGCTTGTATTTTCTCTAGTGATATTTGCACTAGAACTATTACTCATATCATGCTGCTGCTTCCTACACTCATTGGCATAATTCCCATATTTTTTACAATAATAACATTGGACATTGGACTTTTCATACCTCTGTCCTTGAGCATGATGTTTTCCTCTTTGTTGGCTGCTGCCATGGCCTTGATTCTGATCTGAATTCCTGCCTCTTCCTTGAGCATTTGCTGGACTGTTCTTCCCACCTCTGTTCTGGCTTCTGCCTCTTCCTCTTTTGTTTCCTTTGCCTTGACCTCTTCCTCTTCCAAAGGACATCTGGGTCTTGAAGGCTTGCTCTAGAGATGAGTTTTCATTTCTACTCAACCTCTGCTCATGAGTTATCAATGATGCATGAAGTTCATCAACTGAAAAGTTTGAAAGATCCTTTGTCTCTTCTATGGTGGTGAGAATGGCATCAAACTTTGAGGGTAAGACCCTCAATATTTTCTCCACAATCCTCCTTTCTTCAATGGTTTCACCATGAGTCCTCATCTGTGTGACTAAACCAATTACATGTGTGAAGAATGAGTCAATATAGTCTGACTCCTTCATGCACAGATTCTCAAAATCTCTCCTCAGCAACTGTAGTTTTGTTGTCCTCACTTTCTCCATGCCTTGGTAGGCTGTCTTGAGAGTTTGCCATGCTTCTTTGGATGTCTTAGCTCCTGCTATCCTTGGAAACACACTCTTGTCTAATGCTTGATACAAGAATACAAGGGCTTTTGAATCCTTCTTCCTATTGCTCTTCAATAGGTCTTTCTCTACCTGAGTTAATCTGTTAAACTCATTCTCATTTGCTGGTTCATCAAAACCATCTTCAACAAGTTCCCATAAATCTTGATAGGAAAACAGGGCTTTCATAGTTATTGCGCAATAGTCATAGTTTGTCCCATTAAACTGTGGGAATTGAGGGTTAAACAAACCCATACTAGTGCTTGTGCTAGCCATTCCTTGCATTCTCAGCTATGCCTCTAAATCCTTGACTCTGTATTTAAAATACTGACTGTTCTTTCAGTAGTAACACAAAACTAGTCTGAGAGATACCTGGATTCTTTTGTTGAGTCTTCACTTTGCTAGAGAAGTTGCTGCAACAAAAATCCTTCCTATAGCTTCTTTGAATGTCTTCAAAGAGCCTAAACCAGCTCTGATACCACTGTTGGTGATTTTTCTGGTAAAATCCCAAAAACAACAAAAATTTGCACACAGAGACAATGCTCTGTTTTCCTTTTTCCCAGGAATTTTAACACAGCGGAAATATAAGAGGAATTTCTGAGCACGAGAGGACAGAGTTTGCACACCAAATATTTCTATAAAAAAAACTTCACTTACAAATTATATACTTCCTCTCTAGGAGAGGGATTCACCACTTGCATTTCACTTCTGTGAAAAATTACACATGAAATTTTTACGCTGCTGAGTGACTCCAATTACATATTCAGAACATTACATGCGCACTGCTGTGCTTCACTCCTCTTAAAAAAAATTACACATATATTTTTTTTTTTACTCACGCTGCTGCGTAACTCCAATTGCATATGCAGAGCATTACAAGCTCACTACAATGCCTTCCTTTGATTACATACATTTAATAAAAAAAATACATACATATATGACTACTGGAGAAAGTACTTACATCGCCATACTGCCGTAAAAGAAAGACAGTAAAAATTAAATGATTTTACTGACATTTATCCATGCCCATACTCCCACTCAGGAAAAATTAAAAACTTCATCAAAAAAAACTTACCAACCACAGTAAATTGCATTTACTGTTTTACTGAGAAAATCGGCGGTAGGAAAACTTTCACTTCACGTCAAATTTATCTTCCAGGCCTTTACTTCAACCATTATACAATATGCTTTTGGAAGTCTATCGGGTCTGAACTTTATCGCATGGCACACATATGTGCACCTATGGTTTCCCCCGATTGCGAAATCCCGATCACCATATGGCCCAATACCTCCGATATAACATATTTTAATGTATGTCTGAAATGCATAAAAAAACATAAAACGAGCCACAGGCGGACCGGAAATAATATCAATCAAAATGTTGAATACCCATCGGGTCCGGATATCGGGTCTCAACTTATCGCATGTAAAAAAAAGGCCGCCCATTTGATTTCCCGATTGCGAAATATTTGTGGACCCGATAATCTATTAAAATGGATTAATACCATCATCGGGTCCGGGTTATCGGTGATTGCTCTTTCATAAAGAAAATGCTCCACATGAAACGCCGATAGCGATATGCCGATGCGATATCGGCGATCGCTCATCGCAAATAACAAAAATAAACTTTATAAAACCTACTGTCATTTCGCCAATGCGATATCAGCTGATCACTGAGATTGTTGATTGCTGAAGTCGCTCATTGCTGGAGCGCAATTGAAATTACATTTCAACAGAATAGTCATAGCTGCAAGTATGCCCATTAAATAACATTTAGTCATGCACTGCAGCTCCATTGCAATGTCCACGATAATCTGCTCAGACAACGATTACTGTTAAAGGTGAGGACGCACAGAAGGGTAATGGAATGAATGCAGTCCGTCAAAAAAGTTGTTCCTCAATGTATATATAAATTTAATATAGACATCCAGAGTGATCAATATTTTATTTATTACTTGAAAAGTGAAAGTGAAATATTAAGTGAGCACAATAAAAATAAGATTATTACACGTGTTTTTAAGCTAATGATTTGATGACAACGGACAATATTTTTTCATTTAAAGTATTTTTTAAGCTAAGAGGCTCATTCATTCTACATCCTTGTATGAGCTTCTGTTAGTGTGTCCTTTTAAAATAAAAATAAAAATTTTGTCCTAAATAAAAAAAATGTCCACTATAATTAAAAAATGAGTATGCTATAAAGTAATTAGAAGTAAATAAAATGTGTGAATCACATATTTAAATCTTATAATTTTCAAAAATATTTCAACTAGAGATTTTTATAAACTATTTGAAGACCTATGTTAATTAATTTATGTTGATATCAACTTCACATAGATGTATATATAGAAAAAAAAATTAAGTTTTTATGGATAAAATTTTTAATTGGTCTTATATATACTTTATTTACTATTCAAAAATACTATTTAAACAATGAAAACTAACACATTGTATTTTACATTCTAAAAATGTTTGCACATAAAAAAATGTGATCCCTAGACTCATATTAGAAAAAAGATATATGCTAGTTTTAAGAAAACACATATTAACTTTAAAATTAACACCCAAATAAAATTATAAAATATTATAAAATAAATTTTTCCCCTGAATCAATTACGACATTTAATAATATATCCAAAATTATTTGGCAAGCACATTTTACACTTTTACGCTTAAAACATTTAATAATATAGCATTTATTATAAAAATGTTAGAAGCGCAATATTTTACACCTATGCAGCGCTACATTCCATCCCTAAAACCGAATATTCAATTTCATATGCCACGAATTCAATTTCTTTTTATTATTTGATTTGGTCTTTATATATTTCCATGTTTTTTTCTTTTCACTTGGGATGAGGGATTTTTATATATCGAGAGTTCAATTTCATGGTGGACCTATTGTTTACCTAATCACTGTGTTGTAAATTTTATATAATTTGTTTTAGGTTGACAATCTTAAATTTATTAAGAGCATGCATATGCAAACATAAATAAAATTACTAAACAAAAATAAGAAAAGTCCGATTCTCAATCCATGGGCTTCATTCTCATTGCATTCTCATATCTATATAGGAGCAATGAATACATTATTATATAGCCCACATCCCTAATAATTTGTTGAATGGTCACTCACTACATCTATAAATTTGCTGCCCTAATTGTGATAGCTCAGAACACAAAATTTGTTGGCTAATTTGTGAGCATTTACATAGCTTTATTTTAAGCATTATCCTCAACACTCCCTGTGAATGCTTATTGAGGTGATTCCAAGCATATCCCTTAAATATTCGAACTTCCGTTTCGGTTGTGTTTTTGTAAATATATCTACAAGTTGTTAATTTGTTGTACAAAACTTTATTTGAATTTCTCCTTTTGCTACATAGTCTCTTATGAAATGATATTTGATATCAATGTGTTTGGTGCAATTATGAAAAGCTTGATTTTAGTTATGGCAATGGTAGACAAGTTATCACAGTAAATAGTTGTGGGATATTTTGGTTATTGTTTTAGATCTAACAATACTTTCTTCAACCAAATTACTTCACATGTTGCCATTGCTACTACAATATACTCTGCCTCTGTAGAAGACAATGAAATACTTAATTGCGCCATGTGTGAGAATTATAAATACAACAAATATTTGTTACACATTCCAAACTCTACTCATGTCAGAGGCATCTTTCAATCTCCCCCAATCTCATCTTGTGCAGTCTACTACAAAGGCGTGTTTCAAAATCATAAAAAAATTGGAAGACTTTTGGACATTCACTGAGTCTAGTTAAGATATTGGAACCCAAATAGGTGTCCTTTTAAGGTGGTTCACTATACCAATCTGTTACGAGTTATTTTTATAAATAATACCGACCTTACTTACTATTCCCGGGAGTTAATTGATTTAAATCACGTTACAAACAAACATGTAATGACATAAAATTTGGTAAGATAAGAACAGTATATAATAACATAAAATTTGGTAAAGAGACAAAAGGTTGTCCCCACCGGATACACTAACTTCACAAAGCAAAACAAGAAAAGCTAGGAATTGGATGATATTCGTTGGGATTTTAGTGGGAATCTACAATAATATTTCACATGGATTGTATTGGTAAATCTCTCGACGAGTGGAGGCCTAGGGATTCAATTGTCGAAGTCACCCATTATATTCTAAAAGGTTAACGTTTAGGTTTTGGCCCTTTAAATTCTGGAATGTCGCAGCCGACTAATTCTCAACGCTACATATATGTTCTTTTCTGGGGTTTGTATCATAATATCCTGTGGTTTTTGGGTTAGATATCAAATTGGAGTATCATACCTTTTCATTCAATTTTAAAGTTAGATATCAAATTGATGTATGAGATTTTTTGTTTGTGGGATAAGGGATCCACCAGACCTCTTTGTTTGTGGGACAAGGGATCCACCTCCATGGAGTTATTTGACTACTAAGTCTACGAACACATACATACTACCCCTCTCTGGTTTTGAACATGTGACTTCTTAAGAGGAAACACATGCTCTTAACCATTAGAGTATGGTGTATCTATTCGACATATCTTATATAAAATACATATATATTTCTTGGTGGTTTATGCAACAAAGATTGATCTTAGTTATATTTATAAAAACTCACTTGTGTTAAGGTGAGTTGGTTATCTTTCATATGGAAATGATCCTACCAAAGAATCTTGTTAATTCCAGTGAGACTAAAACTATAGTGGGGAGGAAAATAATGACTTATACCTACCACTTGAGCTACCAGTTAACATATATTATACTAGCAATTGCACCTCAATATGCAAAGGAACGCATACAGGAGGAGTGGGAGGAATGTGGAAGGAAACCCTTAATTTCAGTGAGACTAAAACTAGAGTGGGGAGGATAATAGTGACTTCTACCTACCACCTGAGCTACCATTTGACATATATTATACTAGCAATTGCACCTAGAGGTGCAAAGGAATGCATATAGGAGTGGGAGGAATGTGGAAGGAAACTCTCATCTTGGGAGACATATGAACCTACAACATGGCAAGGTTAACCAAGGCTAAACTTTGTGACCATGTTTGACCATGTTTAAGCTTGATTGACCATATTTACTATGGTTAAATATGGTCAATTTATGGTTGATCATGAACATGGTAATCCATTCTTCTGCATTGAAACATAATATAGTGATCAGAAACTATTTTTAATGTATTCTCTATACTTCAGTGCCATGTTCCTGTAGTGAGATTTCATTCCACATTTTTTTTTTTTTCTACGTTAAGACTAACCTAAGTACCCACGGGGGATTTGAACCGGTGACCTATCGCAAGGAGTGCCTTAACAACGCACCCATTCACCGTCAATCCAAAGCCTCGTGGGCGAGATTTCATTCCACATTTATGTTTGACCTATCATTGATTTTTTTCTTTTTCTTCCATTCATTTGTCAGAGGCAAGAGTTAGTTTTTGGTGAGCATTTATAATTGGAAAGAAGTGATGGAACTAAATTCAACAACCATTCTTGGGAAACTATAAATAAAAAGTTTTAGCCTATTTCATTTAAAGTGATTGTGTTGCTTTAAAGTTGTGATAAAAAGAAAAATATGAAAAAATAAAACTTCTGGACAAACAAATTACTACTAATGTAAAAAACAACGTGAAGAATAAAATAGAAAACCAACAAACTAGCCACTCAAGTTATCCTTCAGTGGAAGCAACAAAATGAGAGTTAAATAAAGATGCAGAGCAACAACACTTTTTAATGATATCTAGAAGTAAGTTACCAACAATCAAATATTCTAGCTATCATAAAAGGCACTAGAAAGATTGGCATATATATTTTAAGATGGGAAAAAATATATCGAACCGACATAGCATACGAACAACAATGCTCTCCCATCCTAAATAGCCATGGAATTCTAACTGAATACAAGTATTTAATGGAAAGAGAATATGTTAAGAAAATCTTTGCATTCCTCAACTAACATGTTTAAGCTTAAAGTAACAGGTATACATAAATAGGGAGGCTTGGTCGACATAAGATGTTAGGCATCTAAGGTCTGTTAAGTACATGTAAGATTTAAAGCTTAGGCAAGGGTAAATATTATCTCAAGACGTTTTGCGAAATAGACAGAAGATTCAAATCCATTCAGATACAAAATATGATCCATAGGCATAAAAATGATAGAATAAAACAAAATAGTAAATATAGGGAAGGAAAAATCCTAGTTATCTGAATTACAAAGTTGGAAACTTTGCAAAAAAATAAGAATTTTAGCCGGATTAAAATAAATGAAAATGATGTAAGCCAAATTAAGATCAATTTATAGAAGCCTTTAAGTTCTACATGGCCATATGTTTACCAAAGCAATGTGCTTCCATATCCCTTATGTAAGCATCTCTTAATTTGAGGTTTCTAATTTGGGGTGATGCCGAGTATATCTCTAGCCATGTTAAGTAGGGAAAAATGAACCAATTTTGTTGTCCCTAATTGTATATGAAAACTATGGGGGGGGGTGGACGGGACAATTGTTGCTTGTTCTAGAAACTATAAGTCATTTAAGACAACTTCTAACATTTCTCCTACAAATAAATGTACCTCCTTAACTTCATAGGAATAATGCAAACTATTTTGACAATTGGTATAGTATAGTGTGATATTTCTCTGAAAGACCAAGATTGGATGATGTGGGTCCTTCCAATCTATTCATTTTCATGTCCAAATATGAAATCCCCATGTTCACAGTTATATTATTGGGTATTGTTCCATTGAAATTATTATTGTTGATAACCAATATTCTTAAATAACAACAAAGCCAAACCTCCTTCAAAAAGGTTGCCCCAAAGGTCTAATACCATCAAATTTCCTCCTACAAAGAGATGGTGGGGTATTGTTCCATTCAAATGATTCCTTGTCAAATCCAAGAATTTCAATCTACTCTTCATCCCAAGATCAACTAGAACTTCTGCGATAATATAGTTTCTACATGACTCAAGAAATGTAAACGTTGTAGGCTTGTAATCGACACAGAGATTTTGCTACTTAGATCACTATCATATAGGTCAATCTCCTTAAAAAGACTTAGGTTACAAATTTCCCGTGGAGTCGATCCCATGATGCAAGAGCATCTGGGCTTAGCCATCAATGTGATTGTTTGTTTACATGTTGTGGCTAAAAGTGATGAATTTCATTGACCTGAATGTTGAAAAATTAGTTTTAGTAGAGAGGATTGGATTCCTCAAATTTGTCTTAGTATTAAGTTATTGTAATAATTGGAATATTGTATTATTTTTTAGACTAAGAGATAAGTTGTTAATGTAGGTGTGTAATAGAGATTGAGAACAGAGATTTAGTTGTAAGATTGATTAAAATAGGGATCGAGTTGTCAACGTAGTTAGGCTAGGATTTGAATCATAAAAGGAAAAAGAATGTAATAGCTAAGGATTAGCTGAGATGATAGGGAATTAAGTGAGTGAGCAAAAGGTGTGACAAAGATAGGGTTTGAAATTGAGACAGAGGTCAAATAAACTATTGTAATTGAGCTGAGAGGGCCAATACCATATAGTTATTATTTTGTTGAATAAATTGAATGATTTTGGTGTTGTGTGTAATCCTGGTGTAAAATTTCATTTTCTCTTGTGTATTGGTGTTCCAAACCCTCAACGAGTATTCCTCTTTTTTAATGTTTTAATGTTTTAATTATAAATCTTAGTGTTTATGTGGTTTATCATTAATCACTATTGATTCGTGGTTAAGGTTAATATTGGGGTTAAAGCGCTAAACCAACATTAAGTGTCTTTATTAAAGTTAAATAATAAGCATGTGGGTTGTTTTGATGAGTGGGAAGAGGTGTATTAGGAGATCAAAAAGTGGTAACTGGTAATATCCTGAGTTCGAGTGATTAGGCTTAGTTCTCGACACGTAGCAACTGGATTAGAGAGAAAAACTATTTTATTAGGTGGGTAAGCAAGTGGTCCACCGGATATGGTTGTCGAACATTGGATCTGATGGAGTGAAATCAATGGTGGAGATTGAGCAGACTGTTTGTTGATCAAGTGAAATGTAAACCATTGGGTCAGATGGAACAAACCAATGGTAGAGATTAAAGTGCTTGTTTCAATGGAAAATTCAATTGGGATTGGCGGTGATTAGTGGAAAAGCGAGACCCCCAAGGGAAAAGGAAGCCATGTACAAGATCTATTTAATCGTATCTGCTTGATTATTAAGTTGTAGAAATTCTCACTGTATATCACCAGATAATTCAATATACTAAAGCAAAATACTTGATCTACTTCTGAAAACAAACTTGCGGAAGCTTAATTGATTTTGAGCAAGATCAAATAGAACACATATAAAAGAGAACGAGAAAGCAATCACACATCAACATAGAAGAATATTGTGGGGAAAGCCACAACTAAAAACCCATATCTCTATATTATCATACAAGTGGAAATATCTCTGGATTACACAAAGCTTTAGCTCACAAGCTATCCAACTCTCAGTACAATCCCTCAATGTTGCTCATGGACTGAATAGACACAACATATGCCTTCCTTCAATCCTCCAAGCCTCCTATTTCCTTGCGTAGTTTATCTTGGGTCCACTAGCTGCCACCTGTGTGAATTCACCTCTCACACAACACACTAAACTCAAATTAAACTACGCAATCCTCAAGGAATGAATTTCTTTTGCATGAAAGAGATATCGTTAACGGAATATTGCTGCAATTGATAGTACACAGTTCCATCATCTAATCTCAACTGGGTCTCTCGCTAAACTTACATGCATGAGTTATTTATGAGAGAATATTTAGTTATCTGAAGTGCAGTATTTACATGCATGCATGCATTAACTAACTGAACTCACAATCAATTCCACAAACCATTGGAAATAATCTAACTGGAATTAACTCAGTTAATTGAGCTAACTAACTACAACTCAAAGTACAACTCATTCCCATCTCCTTAACTAAGGGTAAATTCCCCAATCAAAGGAGAAACTGTTGCATGTCTTCACATAGAATTCATGTTTTATTTTCTCCAACTAATTAACTCAAGATGAATTAATTAATTATTTTTCAAATAGCTGCTAGGAACAAATTCAAATTTTAATTCCCAATTTTATTTTAGGGACTAACTAAAATTGGAATCTATCCCAAAATTTTATTTATAGCAATGCTAATTTTACCACTTCTATATTTGGAATTTCTTGTTGCTCTTTTCAAAAGAAGTTAACCAAAATCTATTATCAGACTTTAGCTTTATTTCGTCAATCTCCTGCATCGTTTTTGGTATCAGAGCACAAAGATTAAGTCTGTTGCAATAAACATTCCATCGAGGAGAGGAGTTGGCATAGGTCAAGGAAGAACTAAAGCAAATGCATATCTACTGGATGAGATCCGGAGTCTGCGTACAAGGATGGACACAATGGAGACTACTCAGAGGAGGGCACCTGATGAATGAATTGCTAGTGCTACAGAAGAATCTTTTGAGGAAGAAAAAGAGGAGGAAATCGAAACTACAAAAGCTTTTAAGATGTTGGGTAAAGTAGGAGGAAAACCAAAGGTGGAAATTCCTTTGTATGAAGGGAGTCTCAATGCAGAATAATTGATGGATTCGATCAGATCATTGGACACATATTTTGACTATGAAGAGGTTGATGATAAGAAGAAGGTGAAATTTTTAGTTACCAGATTGAAGGGTCATAAAGTTATCAGGTGGGATGAGCTACAAAAATCCAAAGCCAGAAAAGGAAAGTCCAAGATCAAATAATGGGTTGAAATGGTAAGTAAAATGAAATCTAAATTTATGCCAAAATATTATCAGTTAAATCTTTTCAAACAGTTACAGAACTTAAGGGAAAAAGGAATGGCTATCAAAGAATATACATAAGAGTTTTATAGGCTGAGCATTGAAGAAAGACATATAGAAGATGATATGGATAAGGTAGCCGGAGACATAAATGGCTTGAGATATGATATACAAGATGATATCAGCTTGCTGAATCTAAAGAAAATTAAAGATACCTATCAAGCAGGTTTGAATGCAAAAGAGAAGTTGTTGAGGAAACAAAACCAGAGGAATAGAGGAAGAAGTTCAGTAAGAGGCAGAGGGACTACGAGACCAAGAATTCAGCACCCTCAGAGTGAAGCAAGAAGTTAAAGTAGTAGACCACCAAAGAGAGGAGACTTTATTAGAGGAAGATTTGCACCCAGAGGAAGAGGCCGAGGAAGAGACATTCGGTGTTATACATGTGGAGAATGGGGACATGGATCATGGGAATCTCCTCATAATAAAGCAACAAGTCAAAGGAATGTTAATGTGGTAGAGGAAAAGGAAGAAAAAACTCAAATTGTAGAAAAAGAAAAACCTCCTAAAGTAGGAGAATCCCTATTGTTAAAAAGGGTATTGCTTAAGGTAGAGAAAGAGATTGGATAACTAGTTCAGAGGAAGAGTTTATTCAGAACTACATGAAAATCCAAAGGTAAATGTTGTAAAGTGATAATTGACAGTGGAAGCACTAATAACCTTGTTTCTATGGAAATGGTGGACAATTTGGGATTAGTGAAGACAATACACCCTACTCCTTAGCAAGTACGGTTGCAAAAAGGACATTAGATCATTGTGATAGAACAATGCACGATAAACATACATATTTGTATTTATAGGGATTTGATATTGTGTGATGTGATGCTAATGGATGTATGCCATGTGTTGTTGGGTATACCTTAGCAGTTTGACAAGAAGGATATTCATGATGGGAGAAGAAATACTTATACTTTGGAGAAGGATGGGAATAAACATACATCGTTGCCATTGAAGGATGAAGCTGACAAAGAAGAACCTAGAAACAATGTTATGTTGATGAGTGGAAAGGAGTTGTTGCAAGAGGTTAGAAAAGGTAAAGAAATGCATTTTTCTGTCATATGGAGACCTAAGCTAATTTTAACTTCCACAAATTTAGATGATTTACCTAAAGAAATCAAAAATCTGTTGAATGATTTTGTTGATAATGTTGTGAATGAGTTGCCAAATGCATTGTTGCCAATTAGAAGTATTAGTCATCATATTGACCTAATACCAGGAGCAAGTTTACGGAACAAAGAAGCATACAGATTAACTTCTCAGGGGAATGCAGAAGTTGGAAGACAAGTGCAAGAACTAATGGATAAGGGATTAATCAGAGAGAGTCTTAGTCCATGTGCTATATCAACAATACTTAGTCCAAAGAAAGGAGGTCAATAGCATATGTGTACTGATTCTAAAGACATAAATAAGATCACGATTAGGTATAGATTTCCTTTACCACACATGGATGATTTGTTGGATTGTTTGACTGGGTCAGAGTATTTCACTAGAATAGATCTAAAAAGTGGATATCATCGAGTAAGAATTAGAGAGGGAGATGAGTGGAAGACTGCATTTAAAACAACTAGTGGGTTGTATGAGTGGTTAGTGATGCCTTTTGGACTCACTAATGCATCTAGCACATTCATGAGATTGATGAATGAAGTCTTGAAGGAATATGCAAGCAATTTTGTCATTTTTTATCTTGATGATATTTTAGTTTTTAGTAGAAGAAAAGAACAACATCTGGAGCATCTTAAGTTGGATTTAAGAACTCTGTAGAAAGAGAAGCTACTCATAAATATTAAGAAATGTAGTTTCATGAAAGAATAATTAATTGATTTAGGGTTTGTAGATTCTAAAGAAGGTTTGAAAATGGATCTAAAGAAAGTCGAAGCAATTTGGAATTCACCTATTCCAAAGAACATATTTGAGGTAAGAAGCTTTCATGGTCTTGCAAGTTTCTATAGGAAATTTATGAGAGGTTTTAGTTAGATTTGTGAAAAATTTCTTGAAACATTTAAGGAGATTAATCAGGCACTCAAGTGGACAGAAGCAACAGATAGAAATTTTAAGTTACTAAAGAGGAAAATTACAAAGGAACTAGTTTTGGCTTTACCTGATTTTGAAAAGGTATTTCAAGTTGAAGTAGATGCTAGTGGAGTTGCAATTGGAGCAATTTTGAGTCATGAACAGAGACCAATAATGTACTTTAGTGAAAAACTAACTGAAGCTAAGAAGAAGTATTCTTCTTATGATAAAGAATTTTATGCTATTGTGCAAGCTTTAAATAAATGGAGACATTATTTGCTACCAAAATAGGTTATATTGTATTATGACAATCATGAATTGCAGTTCATAAACAACCAGCCAAAATTGAACTAGAAACATGCCAGGTGGATAGAGATTTTATAGAGTTTTACTTTTGTGATAAAACACACAAGTGGTAAGTTGAACAAAGTTGCTAATGCTCTAAGCAAGGTAAGTTTCCTTGTGCAAGAATTGAGAGTCGGTATTGTAGGATTTGCATAAATGGTTGATATGTATAAAGATGATGCAGATTTCAAAGATATTTATGCAGCCGTATAAAATCCAATAGTTCATAATAGAAGCTAGTGGTTGTATTATCTTATCCAAGAAGGTTTACTATTTAAAGGTAAGAAATTGTGCATTCCAAAATGTTCTATGTGGGAGAACATAATCAAGGAGAAATAGAGTGGAGAGATTATCTGGGCACTTTGGACAAGACAAAACCTTTCCTCAGGTAAATGCTTTTTACTATTGGCCAAACATGCAAACTGATGTTAAGATATTTGTTGCGAAGTGTAGGATATGTTAGCATGCTAAAGGGAGAAGCAAAAATACAGGATTTTACCAACCATTGCCAATACTAGACTGACCATGGGATGGAGTTGGTATGAACTTTGTTTTGGGATTACCTAGAACCCAAAGAGGGAATGATTCTATTATTGTTGTGGTAGATAGATTTTCCAAGATGGCACATTTCATTGCATGTACAAATACTAGTGATGCAACACATATTGCTAATCTCTTTTTTTTCAGAAGTCGTAAGGTTACATGGGTTGCCTATAAGTATTGTGTCTAATAGAGATACAAAATTTGTTGGACATTTATGGAGAACTCTTTGGAAGAAACTATGTTCTAACGTTAATTTTAGTTCAGCATACCATCCTCAAATAGATGGACAGACTGAGGTGGTAAACAAAATCTTGGAAAACATATTGAGAAGCTTAGTGTATCAAAATCCTAAAAAGTGAGATTTAGAACTTTCTCAAGCTGAGTTTTCTTATAATGACACTCCAAACTGAAGTACTGGAATGAGTCCATTTCAGGTTATATTTGGGATGAATCCAAGAGGTGTGTATGAGCTTAGGAATTTAGGTAGACAGGAGATGGGAAGTGCAAAAGCTGCAGAGTTTGCATAGCAGATGCAGAGACTACAAGAAGTTGTCAAAGATATATTACAGAAAGAAGTGGAAAATACAAACAGAGAGTTGATATGAAGAGGAAAGAAAAAAAATTCCAAGTGGGAGATTTAGTGATGGTATACCTGAGAAAATAAATATTTCCTACTAAGACTTATAATAAACTAAATATGGAAAAGATAGGACCATGTAGAATTGTGAGGAAATTTTCAACTAATGATTATGAAGTTGAATTGCCATAAGGGATTGGAATATCACCTATCCTCAATTTTTTAGATTTTTATTCATACAAAGACACAAATACAGAGCTATAGAAGGAAGCTACAGAAGATGAAGTTCAAACTTTGAACTGGGAAGAACCAATGCCAAAGACAACCAAGAAAGAGGTAGAAACAATTTTGGAGAAAAGAGTATCCAAAAGAACCAGAGGACAAATTTATTTTTAGTATCTGCTCAAATGGAAGGGACATTATGTGGAGGATGCCAGTTGGATGACAAAAACATAGCTGCGGAAGTATGGAGTAAGCCTTGAAAGTTTGATGGATGATTCTTTCCTTCCTTGGGAGTGAGATGCAGGAGCATCTAGACTTAGCCAACAATGTGATTGTTTTTTCACATGTTCTGGCTAAAAGACATTAATTTCATTGACCTGAATGGTCAAAAATCAGTTTTAGTAGAGAGGATTGGATCCCTCGAATTTGTCTTAGTATTCAGTTATTGTAATAATTACAATATTATATTATTTTTAGACTAAGAGATAAGCTACTAATGTAGGTATGTATCAAAGCTTGAGAATAGAGATTTAGTTGTTAGATTGATTAAAATAGGGATCGAGTTGTCAATGCAATTACGCTAGGATTTCACTCATAAAAGGAAAAAGAATGTAAGAGCCGAAGATTAGCTGAGATGATAGGGAATTGAGTGAGTGAGCGAAAAATGTGACAGAGATGGGGTTTGAAATTGATACAGACGTCAAATAAATTGTTGCAATTGAGCAAAGAGGGCCAAGTCACTATAATTCTTGTTTTGTTGAGTAAATTGAATGAGTTTGGTGTTGTGTGTATTCTTGCTGCATAATTTCATTTTCACGTGTGTATCGGCGTTCCAGAACCTCAATGGGTATTCCTCTTTTTATTGTTTTAGTGTTTTAATTGTAAATCTCAATGTTTATGCGGTTTATCGTTAATCGTTGATGATTTGTGGTTAAGGTTAATATTGGGGTTAAAGCGCTAAACCAACATTAAGTGTCTTTCTTAGAGTTAAATAATAAGCATGTGGGTTGTTTTGATGAGTGGGAAGTGGTCTATTGGGAGATCAAAAAGTGTCATATGGTAATATCCTGAGTCTGAGCGATTAGCCTTAGCGCTCAACACCTAGCAATCAGAGGAGAGAGGAAAACTGATTTATCAGGTGGGTAACCATCGTGCAAGTGGTCCACCCAATACGGTTGTCAATCATTGGATCTGATGGAGTGAAATAAATTGTGGAGATCGAGCAGACTGTTTGTTGATTGTGCGAAATGTAAACCATTGGATCGAATGGAACAAACTGATGGTAGAGATCGAAGTGCTCGTTTCAGTGGAAATGTCAAGTGGGACTAGCAGTGATTAGTGGAAAAGAGGGACCCTCAAGGGAAAAGGAAGCAATGTACATGATCAGTTTAATCATATCTGATTGGTTATTAAGTTAACCATAATCTATTATTAGACTTTAGCCTTATTTCGTTAACCTCTTGCGTCATCCCACCAAGTTATTGTTGAACAAATTAAGATTTCTTAGATTTTTCCAATCGACTAAGATATGGAGGGATTACACCATGTAGTAAGTTATTATGGAGCTAGACGTCATAAAAAGAAGTATAATTGCTAATCTAAATGAGAATTATCCCTGTAATATTATCGTAGTATATCTATATCAAACTAAGTTGTTGTAAGAGCCCTAACGAAGAGGTATGGAGCCACAGAGCTGGTCTTCAGAAATGGTGAGGTCAGTGATATTGCCATAAAAACCTAATTCTACATGTATACATACATCTAACTGGTATTCATCCAAACTAAGGGCGATCAAACTTCTTAGATTACTTAAGCTTTTAGGGAATCTTTGTATGAGATTATTTCCGTTAAGGGAGAACTTTTTGAGATAGGGTAATGCCCCTAAGGTTGAAGGTATAGTTCCTTGTAGGTTATTTCTTAGAAGATAAATATCAGTAAATCCAAAAAACAATATCAAAATTATGCTTACTAATTTATGAATAGGAATTCACTATATTTTCTAAAGAAATTTTGATGTAGGGATATCCCACCATTTATAAAAGCTTATGAATGTACAAGTGAATGTAATCAAGATGTAGTTATTGGAAATTTAATGAATGGGATCCATTTATTTTGTCCTTTATCATCTAATTTTCCCCTTTCATGTCTTTGTTTACCTTTTTTCGACCTTGAGATTTCTAGGTACCTTTATTTTTATTTCATTTTCGATTCTAATTAATTAATTTTTACATTATGTAATCCTTCAATTAATTAATTTTTTTATTAGTGTCAATTTTTTTTTTTCTCAAAACTATCTTTTAATATGTAAATTATTGATTTAGATATCTTCACCCTTTTTAAAATATTTTGACTTTTCCTTTTAGTATTTTATTTCTTTGTCAATAATAATAATAATAATAATTAATTATTTAATTAATAAATAATAATAATAAAATTATTAGTTATTTAATTAATTTAATAAATCTAAATGCATTCATCTAGGCAGACAAAGCAATTGCTTGGACGACCAAAAGTGGCCTGAATGCAAGAAAAAGAATTTGAAAAAATCTTGTAGGTGTAGTGTTTGGATCATGTTTTTGATGGTGGAAATGGATTCAACACCATCAAAAATGTCTAGAGCACCTAAAATTATGAATTTTGACAAATTTTACTTGGATTTATAAAATTATGAATTTTGAGAGCTTTTACTTGGATTTACAAAAATCCCTCCTAGATTGTTTCAAAATATGTTCGAAATTTCCATAACTTTGAGGGAAAAAAAAACATTATTTTTAGACTACGTCTAAATTAATTGGTAACTTTGAGTTTTAACGTGATATTGTTTTATTTATCAATTATTTTAGTTGACCTTCACTTATTACTTTTGTTAAAATTGGCCCAATTTAATTTTTTGGGATTTTTTAATAAATAATTTATTTTATTCAAATTAGTAGTTACAGTTCACTATCTTTGTTTAAGGTGGTGCCTAGATCTAATTCTCCATCTTGTAGAATTATCAATGCTTACTAACTTAAAAATAACCTGGTGCCTAGATCTAACTCTCCATCTTATAGAAATATCATTGCTTACTAAAAAAGAACCAAGAATGGAAATAGAAATAAATTACTCATTGATGGTGAGCCACACTTGTTGGTGTAGGGCAAAATATTTCTCTTATGAAATTTCTACTAAAATGCGTTACATAATTCATTGAAACCTTGTTTAGATTTAGATAAACAAGTATTTTTAAATATTTTGTGGGTCTAAATTTTATAATAATAAGAGGAAAAACATTAATAAAATAATA
>APFE030904954.1:228394-265098 GCA_000404065.3 Pinus taeda
AATCTCATAAAAACTCCTCCAATCCTGATAATAAGATATTCATATCAAGCATACTGAAAAAGAAAAAGAAAAACAACTATGTTCCTTAGCGATGTCGCTAACCACTCTTGTCTCTAACAGTGACAAACTATATTTTAGTGTAATGTTTAAATATATATTTGCTTTTGACACCTGAAATCAATACAATGATAGTGTGGCATGCACACATATTAATTAAAAGAATTAAAATTTTTCCATCTCCATATATGTAACATTTCCTTTCTCGACATTACCAACATCCGCTCTCGTCTCTAATTGCAATTAACTATATTTTAGTGTAATGTTTAAATAGATTTTTCTTTTTACTTTCTGATTTTCAAATATATATTTTTTGAAACTTGAAATCAATACGACGATGGTGTGACATACATACATATTAATTAAAAAAATAAAAAAAAAAATATTCCATATATATACTATTTTCTTTTTACACTAGCAACATCTTTATACAAGGGGTAAAGTGTATCAATCTTATAAGATAATATTATATGATGGGTAGTCTCCAGAATAACCTTCATGTTGTTTGCTATCGCTTGATGTACAATTTGTACATCAGTATTTCTTTTAAAAATTATTAAATTATCAAATTTGAACTCTTGCAAAGTATGAGTAATGAGCATTTTATGAGAGGATTCTACTCAATAAAAGGAAGAGATCAAGTTCTACCTAACCAAAGGAAGAGATATTCCTATTTGCAGATGTGTGAAATGATCCTTCCAACCATTTGAAGTTTGATAGAACCAGCCAATCCAAAATGGGTCCTTGATGCTTAATCAATCGCCCTATGATTAAATTACTAGATTTGTCATCAAACCACAAGTGAAAATTTCCATCTACAAACAAAATATTCATAATATTGGTCACACCGAAAGTGAATGTGTACTCTTTAACATCCAATAATTTACTCAAAAAGCGCGTAACCTTAATTTCGTAACTAGCCAAATCAAATGACACAATACCAATGTTAGGGCACCAAAAGAAGAGGTTTATCCCTCATGTGTAAACAACATAAAAGGCCACACAACACCTACAAAAACCCCTTCATTGAAATTACCTCTTTAAAAGGCCCATTACCAAGTTTGCTACTCAAATTGTTTGCCTCAATATACACGTTGGGGGATTGGAGCACCCAGACTCATTAGAATGAAAGAAACAAAAAGCTCCAAAAATACCTTGTAAGAATTAAGTGGTATTTGAGACGACCTTGAATTCATATGAGACAAGTTTATGTGAAACTAGGCAACAAAATAGGGAGATGTCAATGTGCACGATAATTGACAATGTGTCAAGCAGTCGCAGATTAAGGCTTCAGAGATTAAGCCACATTACATGATAATTGACGACGTTTCCAATAGTGGCACTATGACCTTTCAAAAGCATCTCCTTGCCAATTTCGAATGTTTAATATGGATTCATCAATTATTTGTAAAAATATAAAGTACAACTATGCCATAGGGGGGCTCACTAGGGGAGAAATACCATACCACATGGGTTCATATTGAGGGATATGTATTGAGGAAAAAATGACACAATGTATTGAGCATATAATAGGGGGTAAAGGGTTTTCAAAAATTTAAGGTATAAAAAATGGAGCTTAATGTTAATCAAAAAATACAAAGGGAATAAAAAATACAAATGAAAAAAGCAAACCTATAATATCTAGTGAAAGTAGCGGATTTTTAAATTGGGAAAGTGTATTAGGTTCATATTGGTAGGGGGTTAAATAATCTGAAGTTTAGAAGTATTTTCTAATATACAATGAAATTAAGGGTATTGTTTAGTATGCCATGAATGCACGTGCTATGGTAGAGGTTCATTGGGTGAAGCTCCCATGAACTATATTGACATTTTCTTCTAAATATGGATACATTGATATACTCTATTTAGTCTCCATATTTTTACATACATTAGACTCTGGTGATGATACTTGTGGTGAGTTTAACTCTTGCCATAGTCGACCTTCATAAACATCAAGAGGTATCCACTTCATAAATATTTCAAGTAATCACATACAAGGCAAGTCAGTATGGAACTCATGACCATCCAATGATATTTTTCGAGGTAAGAAAACCCATAAAGCTTCCAAAGGAGAAGCTTTTCTTTGTCCAAGTATTACGTCATGATCTTGGGTTCACATATGGTGAGGCTCTAGTGTTAGTAGAGTTTATCTCACCCCCAAAATGTCAGAAGAATTGGAGGGAAGTGGTGATGGACTGCAAGGCAACATGTAGGGGGAGCCATTAAGAAGATCATTTCAGGGTATGAGTATGACCGTGAGGAGGCGAAACTTCGTAAGATTTATACCACTAAAGGGTTGCCTCTAAAGGAGAGAATGGAGAAAATAAGGGCAATGGGTCTTAAGCATTACGTAGGGGATGAGTCTAGGTTCCACATTAAGAAGAGTTGGTTGTTCTCCATAGAAATTGTGGATGAGGATAGATTGATTGATGGGTTGAAACCTATAAAACACCTACAAAGTGATTCTGCTTATCAAAGTGATGACTTGCCTCCTTCACTTCTTTTGATGGCTGGGACATTGTTTATTAAATGTTCAATGCTTTTATTTTGTTTGTTTCCTAATCATGGGATTTTTATGCAAGAATGTATAGAGATATGTTATGGTTTGGATTTTGGGGATTTCATATTTTGTCATAGAATCAAGTAGACATTTTGTTTGAAGTGTCCTAGCTTAGGAATATGTATTTTCTATGCAATTTTTCTTAAAGAGTTGGTTATGAAATTAAGATACTTCCATTTTATTTCGTTTAAAAATGTGTATGGTGAGGCAGTTTGATCGAATTGTAGGTGGGTAGTTGAGTGGAGTGGGGATCCCTTGAAACAACAGAGTTGACTGCCACAACAATTGAATGGATTGTTCTCAAGGATATTACCAGGTATTCTTCATTGTTACCCAAGCCGCAGACCCTTGAAATTAAACTTAATAGCCTAGTTGGTATGAATTACACTGGGGTTTATCATGTGAATATAACATTTCATTTTTATGGAGGTAGTCACAAATATGGGTTTGATAACCAGCGGTTTACAGATGTCATTCCACCTATTTCACTGCCTATTTTTAAGATTGACATGGATATGTTTTGTGTGTTATACATCTATTAAGTAGGTAGATGGAGGATTGAGTACGATTGATTTGGGAATTTGATGTTTTGTAATTCACTGTTGTTGTTATATGTGGATGCAGACTAAGAATGTTACTGTACATAATCCTACATACAAATAAATAACTTGTGAGAAGAAGGATAGCAAACAAGCTAAAGCTGATATGAGAGAAAACATTGTCAGGGTTGAACATAGAGGTGAAAAAGCAGAGGCAATGCAAACTAGTCACACTCATACAGACCACCGTGGTGCAAACATTATTGGTGGTGGTATTGTTCACTGCTCTAAGCGATTACCTATCACAATCTAAAAGGAAACAAAAAATAGGATTGAATGTATATAGCATGACGCATGAATCCCAACTTGTCTGTTAGTGGTGGTACTATGTGTGTATATTGTTAAAGGTTGTGGAGCCAATTTACCCTCCAATCTGCCAATTTACTCTCCATGACCTGTAGAAATTTCACCTGTAGATCAACTGATATATGGAATGTACTAAAGTATAAAACTAGATCTACTTCTACCATAAACTTTGTGGAAGCTTAATCACATATTAGCAGCATCAAAGAAGAATACATATAACTTAGAACGAGAAGTAATCAACCATAACACAGATCATAAACTCTGGGGAAAGCCTCAACCTAAAACCCCAATTTTGTATTATCATACAAGTGGAAATCTTGTTCAAGTTAAAAAATGAATTATCTCTCCAGCTATCCTCCTCTCTCCATAATAAAATAATACAACTCACAAACTGAACAAACAACTAATATGTCCATCCACAACACTTCAAGCCCCCTATTTCCTTGCACAATTTTTCTTGGGGTCCAGTGATGCCACATGTGTGAATTGGCCTCATCACATTTACTAAAAAGGAAGAAGTAACTACGCAATCTCCAAGGAAAGAATTCCTTTTGCATCCAAGGAATTTTCACAATGGAATATTCTTGCAACTGATAGTACATTGTCCCTCCATCTGATCTCAACTGGGTCTTTGATAGAACTAACATGTATGAGTTATTTATGAGAGAATATTTAGTTATCTGAAGTGCAGTAGTTAGATGCATGCAAGCATTAACTAACTGAACTCACAATTAATTCTACAAGCTGTTAGAATTAATCTAGCTAGACTTAACTCAATTACTTGATCTAACTAATTACAACTCACTCTTATCTCTTTAACTAATGGATAAATCCCTTAATCAAAGGAATAACTATTTCATGTCCTCACATAGACTTCATGTTCATATTTCCTTAACTAATTAACTCAATATGAATTAATTAATTAATTTACAAACAGTTGCCAAGATCAAATTCAAATTTTACTTCACTATTTTAGTTTTGGGACTAACTAGAATAGGAAGGTATCCCAAAATGCTATTTATGGTAGTGCTAAAAATAACACTTCTATATTTAGCATTTCTTGTTGTTATTTTCAACATGGCCCTCCAAGTTGTAGGAAGAGATTCAATGTCCTCACTGTAATTTCATCTTCATAAAAGGGTACGCCCATCTATCAATAGGGGGGAGAAGCATCTGCATTACTTTCCAATGCGGAAGATGACGGGATGAGTTGGATAAGCCAACCAAAAATGCCTGTAGAAGGATTCAATCAGGGAACCTTTTTGTGGATGTGGCATTATGTGTTACGAAGAGGAAAGCCAAAATAAAAAAAACTCTTGAAAACTAGCTAAAGCAATTCATACAAAGGGGGAAATAAGGTATGAGGTTTCCTTGTCACTGTTGAAACTGTCATCCTCAACACTTCACATTTCCACATGTCAAATTTTGAATTCTGGAAGGAGGATGAAAATGGATGCATCGTATTGGTTATGGTGAACAATGCCTGCTCACCCCAAGCTCACATAGAAACATCACAATTATATGTCAAATTTATATTTTGTAACGGCCCACTTTCAATTACAAACATAATGAGAATATTAGCATACATACGGGGAATCCAGATGATAACTACATATGCATGACCTGCATCTATTGCAATATTATACATACAGACTAATATAGAAAAATATCTAAACTTAAGTTAATAAATCAAACATCAAAATAAATTCTAAATTATCCAAATATAATGAAAATATATTAAGTTGGGTATTTAGTAGTTATATCACCCGTACATATACAAATGATAAATATTTAATCAAAAGAAAATTTAAATTATGGCTACATAATAATTAAATAAATAAAATTATAAAATAATTTAATTAAAATTATAAAATTAAATTAATTAAATTTAATAATTTAATAAAATTATATTAATAAAAATAATAAAAAAACTACAAATATAAAACCTATCCTCTAAATAGATTAACCAACTCACTTAAAAATTATAACATGGAGAATCATCAATCAAATATGGATAAAAAGATTTGATAAAATCTATATCATGCAGGGCTCCACGTAAGAAGGAGAAACAAAAGCGGTAGGCCGAGGAAATAAAAATAAGGGAGTACTACTAAGATGGCGAAATTTTTTGATTGAGGAAATAAAATACAGATAGTGCACGAAAGGGGAAATCACTATGAATGTTATAAATTGAGAGAAGCCTTAATTATTTTTGAGTTTTTGGGATGGGCAAAGTAACTTATTTGTGAAGTATTTTGAAATTGGTTACTGAGGTTGTGCCTAGTTTAGTTGGGAGGTTTTGGTCATTTTGATAACAAATGTGGGAACAACAACCACCAAAAATATTGTGAGACAGAAATTTAACTTCAAAAACACTCCAAACAAAATTTACAAATAAATTTTTATTGATAATTTGTTAAATTTCAAATAATATTTATTTATCTCATAAATTTATAAGTTCAATCATGTAAAAATGATAAATCAGAACTTTATCGTTGTTATCAGCTTTACATTTTTTTTATTAGATTTAAATTTCAGGTGATATTATAATATATATGAGAAAAAAAATAAATATTAATAATAATTATAGTATTATATATACAACAATTTTCACAAGATAAAAGTTAAAGACATTGTTAGAGAATAAATTTATTTATTTATTAAAATAATTAAAAAAAAATTATAATTTGATCAAAATCATATATTCTTAATAATATAATATTGAGTACGTAAGATTAATGGAGGTTGAAGTACATACATATGGTGGAACAATGTGACTTTTTCCCATGGAAAATTAATTATAATATTTTAAAAGAACTAAATTTATTTAATTATTAAAATAATAAAAAAAATTATAATTTGAAAACAAAAATATATTTATATTAATATAATATTGAGTAATTAAAGATATAACGGAAGGTTGAAAGTACATGCCATATGGTGGAAACAATGTGATTCTTTTCCATGGAAACATTAATATTAATATTTTTATAAAATTTGAAAAGATATAATAAAAAGAATTTGTAAATATAATTTGATGGGTGAAAACATTCATTATCAATATTTTTAGAATTTTTGAACTCAGGATTTTGTAATTTATAATGAATTAAGAAAAGTTTTTTGATAGAAATTATCTTAATTTTCATCATTTCTCAATTCAAAGGCTTGGTGTTCTCAACACTTTAGCGACAAGATCTTTAAGAGTTTATGATGACAACCATCTTAATGAAGAGAAAAAATCTTTTAAGTGTTTTTTAATAATGAGTATAGTAGACACCAATGTATTAAGGCTTTCCTCAAAGATGAAAAAGGTCCTAGTGCTAAGAAAGATACCAAGGATCGATTTTCTGGGGTTCATCTTCTTTTTATCCAAGGGACCACTGACAAGATTGCAAGGATCCTAAGGAAGCATAAGGTGGCTTCAATCTTTAGGCCTTTAAATACCATCCGAAGCTCCCTTAGATATGTAAAAGACCCAGTAAACCCCAAGAATATGAAGGGTATTTATGTTATCCCATGCTCTTGTGGGAATCTCTACATTGGTGAGACTGGTCGCTCAATTAATCAAAGGATTTATGAACATACCACTGACATCAAACATGGAAGGACTCTTTCCTCTGCTTTGGCAGAGCATGCAGATAAATCTAAGCATCACATCTTCATTGAGGAAGCCAAGTCGTTGCTAGGGTTAGCCATTTCCATCATTGTAAATTTAGGGAGGCCCTAGAAATTAAAAAAAAAAAAAAAACTCAATAATTTGAATAGAGATGATGGTTGAATTATTAGTAGAAGTTGGGTCCTTGTGCTGTCCTCCTAGTTTTTTAGGTTTCTTTTTGGGATTTATTTTGTTTGTTTATTTATCTATGTATATATTGGTGTCATTTTTATTGTATTTGTTGTTGGTTTATTCTTCATTAAAGTTTATTTCTTGATCCTTCGTGCTTTCTTAGGTATTTTATCATATTATTCATTCTTAACTCTTTTTAGTATTTTATTTATTTACTTAATGAGTCTCAACCCCATATTTTATTGTTCACCCTGTTTTTTATTGATTAATTTTTCTTTTGTGTATTATTATATATATAATTATATATAATATATATATTAATATATATATATATATAATATCATATAATATTCTCTTGACTTGCGTGTATTTTGTTTTGTTTATTTAATTTCTATTAATTATTTTTTATTTTAGTTAATTTTAATTTCCATTACTTAATTTTTAATTGATTAAATGATCTTGTGTGGATTAGGGTCTTGACTCTTTTATAATTTTTTCTTTCCTCCTTATTTAGAGCTTTACTTCTTCTTCTTCTTCGAGTAATAAAGAAATTTTTAATAATATTTAATTTTAATAAATTTAATTAAATATTATTTTTCAAAAAATAACCATTTAAATATAGAAATTAGTTTATTCATATTATTTTTAGTAAATTAATATCATAATTTAAATATTATTGTTCAAATATAGTTGTTCCCTGAAATTATGGTCTCTGCATTGCTCTCTATTTGGCCCTTTTGCATGGTCTACCTCCTCACCTGGTCTTGATGATGAACCACACTTGTTGGTTCAAAATGTGTCGACCAAAAATTTCTCTTATGTGATTTCTACCAAAAGACTTTTCTTAATTTTTAGAATTTCTAGAAAATTTAAAGATATAATAAAACGAAATATAATTTGATAGGTAAGTGGTTTGTATGTCCTAAAACTGATCCTATTTCGCTAAGCGCTTACTTTCCTCGGACATAAGGAAACAGGTTAACGACCCAAGACCCAGAGGCATCTAGCAAGGAGGGAAAGTCTGCCCCATGAAAGACTACCGATGGATTATTCCAGGTGCTGTGGTTTTCCTTGATTAACAATGATTAATGAGCTTGCATTCATGGTTAACAATGAGAAATAGTTGTCCTCACTACTAATTTGACCACTAAATTATAAAAAAGTTTTCCACCTATAAAAAAAAAAATCTATTCTAAGTTCTTTTTTCTTACCTATAATTTGTTTTTTTTCTAAAATTTATATCGAACAAATATTTTTTCTAAAATTTATATCGAACAAATATCGGAAATTTACAAAACATCAAATTTATTAAATATTTAATTTTAAAATTCTAACTTTAAAATAAAATATATATATTTTAATAAATTTATAATAAATTATCCGAATTCAAATTAATTAATTTAACTTACTTTTTCATTTAAATAATAAATTAATCGGTAAATTTAACTATTCTGACTTAAAGACTTTCATTGTTCATATTGATAGTGCTTATAGACACTACAATTTAGTATTTTGGGTAATTGACGGCTTATTAAGACTGTTATTTGTTCCTAATTATTTCATAACAGTCGTTATAATCGAAATGAAATGCATTTATTTATTTATTAGTTGGATTAAATGACGAAAAAACTCTTAAATACCTTGAAATAAGGTAAAATAAAACTAATTTTAATTAAAATTGTGATAATATCGCTTTAGCCCATTTTAATATTTAACATTTTTTTTTTTTTGTAAATCGAACTATTCTATTATAATACAAAAAGTTACAGAGAGTTACATTTTCCGCCAAAATTGGCTACATGGACAGGATGACAATTCGAATCTGAAACTGAGCCTGAGAGGGAGGACTGTGAGACCGTCCTCGTTTCCCCAACTAGAACCATAACTGAAGACTCCAAAAACTGAACCTGCCACTCCCTGAAACACGAGGGAGGAGGTTGCAGACCCATACAAAAACTGAGAGGGCAGAATCAACATTACAGACGCATACAAAAACCTGATAAGGCAGAATCGACATTACAGACTCGGTTACATAAACCATGATTGACACAGACTTTGCAGAAATGAACATAGACTTGGACTGACTACCAAAAACGACAGGTGCCGCTTTGCCGATTTGTAAGAATGAACAGAACAAAGCCATTACCACCATAGAAGCCCAGACTGCGCGCCTAGGTACGAGGATTTGGAGGCTCCTCCACCATCGGGGGGATGAAAGTGCCGTGTGGCTCCTCCACCACCAGGCAGCCGTAGGAGTCTGAGGCACTCGTGTCGGTGTAGGGCGCAGTGTTCCGCTCAGGCTCGCTTGGTCTCGCTTGGTTTCTCGCCATCTCACCCGCGGCTTCCTGAGACTGTAATTGCTGAGCAGGAACAGGCGATGGTGGCCTTGGATCAGCTGGGGCTCCAGGTCGGTCTTGGTGCTCGCATTTTCAATGCGCACTGTGACGAAATATACAGCATTGTCCAGGATGCAGGGGAACATGAAACGGGCTGATGGGTGCCCTCCAAAGGGACATACTGCCGACCTGCCTCGTCCTCTGCCTCGTCCTCTCCCTGTGCAGGCATGTGGAGAGAGAATTTCCTCTGAGGACGCAGAGGAGTGTTGAGACGAGGCTCTTGCTCGGCCCCTGCTTCTTGTGCCACCACGCCGACAGGCTCCACGTAACCGTTCTCTAGGCATGATACAACGCTAACACTAACAGAGGCAAGGCCTGAAACAGAACCACACCAGGACAGAGGCCAGGCCTGAAACAGAACCACACCCGATGAGATTGCCCCAGCTAAATAGCCCGACTCGTACCCAGAAAAAGCAGGAAGTCCAAGAAATGCCCCTCGAACCAAGGCCTCAAGAGCCGAGGGCCGAGGTTGCTGGACAATCTTTCTCCCACACCGAGCAGACATCCAAGAATTGAATACCCCCCTCCCAAACCAAACCAGACAACCGGACAACCAAACAACCAGGGTTACGCTTACCAGACAACCAAAGATGCAATCACCAGAGCTACTATCGCGTCTTACCAGCTTGCGCAGACCAGAGAACACTCCGCTCAGCCAGAAAACCAGATAATCAGATAACACCCCGCTCGACCAGCTAACACTTCGCTCAACCAGATAACCAGATATCACCCCACTCGACCAGAGAACACTCCTATCAGCCAGATAATCAGAGCTTCGCTCTTCTGAACCAGAGAACACCCCGCTCAACCAGAGAATACCCCGCTCAGCCAGATAGCTAGAGCGTCGCTCACCTGAACCTCTTGAATGCCTTTTGCTCGGCGTCGAAGTGCCGCCTCTCGGCGGTTTAATACCTCTGCCCACTTGCCGGAACCTGCCTGCATTAACTATGGCCGGACTCCTTCGCGAGTCTTCGGCCCATCTGTCAAGAGCTGGCGGCCATTTGTCATTGAATGACGTCGCCGGCTCATCAATGCCATGGTCATTCACCCACAGCCGGGGGTCGAAGATCGTGAGTTGCCAGTGATAGGCAAACTTGTTGTAGTTGAATATCTGATGTTTCATTGAGCATACCTGAGTAGGGGTGATGATTCCGATCGACTCCCTGATTGGCTAACTGATCAATGACCTTATTGGCGGATCTTTTAACATGTTGGAAAGTGATGCTATTGGGTCTTTTGAGCCACGCTTCCAGGGATTCTAGTCTGCTGAGCAATCTCCAGCTGGAGGCAACTTTGGTTGCAGGAGTACCTGCTTGAAGCCGGATAGCTGCGTTGATTAGGATCTGGGAGTCGCCTTCTGCTGTCAGCGGATAGAAGCCCAGCCGGTCTGCTATACATAACCCTTTCCATAGCCCTCCTAGTTCAGCAACGTTATTGGTATCATGTCCAATTGATCCGAAGAAGACATGCTGAATGAGCCCTTCGTCATTGCGTATGACTCCACCATAACCTGCAGGTCTTGGATTCCCCTTAGCTGCACCATCAAAATTCAGCTTGAAGGAGGCTCGAGCTGGGGGTGACCAATGAGAAGGGGAGACCGTCTTGTTTATCATTCTAGTGGGCGGATGGTGCGTGTAAGAGAGATGAATGCCCCAGGACTTCCAAATGATTATCTCGTGGGGTGACGAAGGCCAGTCCGTTTCTTGCCAGGATCTAAGCGCTAAAGTCTCTTGAAGGTTATGCTTTAGAAGAGTCCACAGAATCTCAAGAGGGCGCTTTTTGTCATTGAAAACTCGGTTATTCCTCTCCTTCCAGAGGGTCCAATAGAGAAAGCCTGGGATAAGAGTCTAGAGTGCATTCAGCAAAGGGCTTTGATAAGGCATCTTGGGCCAATTCCGCAGAAGATTTGCTATATTCCCTTGACGATTTCCAGATCTTTTGGTGCACTTATCAATTAAATTCCAAAGTTGAGTCGCTAGGGAGCATGTTTCCATTAGATGCAGGATGGACTCTACGTGCTGAGAGCAATTTGGGCATTGGGATGGGCCAATGAAACCTCTTCGTAGCAGATTGTCCCATGTGAGGATTCTTTTCTTGCTTAGAAGCCATAAAAAGATGGAGATTTTGGGCCAAATGGTAGCTTGCCAAATGTTACACCATAACTGATCTTTGTCGGCGGAGTTTTGGCCATGTCTCAGATTGTATGCTTCCTTTGTTGTGAAAGTTCCTCTCATTGTGTGACCCCACCTTAGTTTGTCCTGCTTATTTGACTTTTTGATCTTCCTGTGCTGTAGTTCTTGTTCGATGTCTTCAAAATATTCTCCTTGCCAATCCTCCTGCCAGATTCTAGTTGGTCTCCATTGTTGATGGTCCGTATCTTCACTCTGCTGCTAGAATTGTGCTATGCCTGTCAGGTTATTACGTTGCATATGAGTTTGCCAAAGCGGTTTGTGAAATATGGAGGCTAGCGTTGGAAGCTGCTGCCAAGAGTCCTCCCAAAAACGCGCTGAATCTCCTGACCTTACTTCCCAAAAGCTGTAATCCTGAATGAATGTGCTGTGAAGTTTTGCTGCATTCCAGATCATGGAGCCTGTGCTGCTTGGATTGAATCTTATCAAATCCTTCCATCCACTGCCAGTCGCATATTTGGCCTGCCAGAGCTTCGCCCATGGAACCTGTGGTTTTACCAGCCAGTTCCACCAAACCTTTGCGCCCAGGGTATTGTTACTGTGCAGTGGGTCCCTTAGGCCTAATCCTCCATTGGTCTTTTGCTGGCAAACCTCTGACCATTTGACTAAGGCCCATTTCCTATTTAGACCCGACGAGCCCTAGAGAAAGTTCCGCTGCAGATTACGTATGCCTTTGAGGACCCATTTCGGGGCTGCAAGGATAGAGAAGAGATAGAGCGGCATAGTTTGTAGCACTGATTTGATCAGGGTGAGACGGCTGGCAATGTTGAGAGACCTGTACGTCCAAGAGGAGAGACGGGCTTCGAGTTTATCCAATAGCGCTCTCCATGATGCATGTTTAAGAGCTGAGAGCATAAGAGGTGCGCCCGGGTATTTGGAGGGAAGCGAGGCAATGGAAAAACCTAGGATTCTGGCAATATTTCGCTGAGTGGAGACAGGGGTATTGAAAAAGAAAAGCTGAGATTTAGAAGCGTTTATGGAAGTGCCTGAGGCTTCAGAAAACAGATCGAGCAGGGTCTTAAAGGAGTTAGCTTCAGCAGAGGAGGGATGACCAAAAAGCATTGTGTCATCTACAAACTGCTGGTGCGAAGATGGTGGGAGGCCATGTAATGCAATGCCTTTAATGGTCTTTGAGGTGATAGCATGATGCAGCAGACGACTGAGACCTTCCGCCATAAGGATGAAGATGAAAGGGGAGAGGGGATCCCCTTGCCTTATGCCGCGAGATGATCGGAAGGGCCGTGAAGGAGAGCCATTGAGCAGGATGGAGAAGCTGGGAGAAGATATGAGGTTCATTATCCAGCGAGTCCAGGGGGGGCAGAAACCAAAGGCAAGAAGCATGTGCTGAATATATTCCCAGCTAAGCTTATCAAAATCTTTGGAGAGATCAAGCTTCATTATCATACCCGGCTTTTTGAGAATCTTTAAGGAGTGGATAACCTCATTTGAAAGGATGATGCCGTCTAAAATTTGGCGACCTTCTACATACCCTGTTTGCTTGGGAAGAATGAGAAGAGGAAGCAGGGGTTTGAGTCTATTGGCAATAACTTTGGAGATGAGATTGTAAATGACATTGCATAGGGTGATGGGCCTGAATTTGTCCGGTGTGTTGGCTTCCTCTCCTTTGGGTACAAGAGCAATAAAGGTGGAGTTCAAGGAGGGGAGGAGCCAGTGCATCGAGCGGGATTCCTCTACTAAATCCCAGACTTCATTTCTGATAATATCCCAAAATTCATGAAAAAAGTTAGAGGTAAAGCCATCTGGACCAGGAGCCTTACCATCTTTAAGTTGCACCATTGCATCCTCCACCTCTTGCATGGAGACCGGTTGAAGAAGGTTTCTGTTGTGGTCGGCAGTGATGAGCTTTGGAATGTGCCTTGTGACCTCTTGGATAGGAGCTTTTCTGCTGCTCGTTTGCTCAGTGAGCATATCCTGAAAGTAATCTCTAAGCTCCTTTTCCATGTCTTCATGCCTCTCTAGTTTCTCCCCTTCATTGTTATTGAGGAAGACTATATTATTGCTCATTCTTCGCTGGATCGTGGTTCTATGGAAGAATTTGGTGTTTTTTTCCCCTTCCTTGAGCCATTTTATTCTGGACTTTTGGCGCCAGAGGATTTCTTCTTGCGATCTTCTTGCCTCTAAGGCTGTCCAAAGGGTTTGTTCTTTATTGCCAAGTTCCTCCATTCTGCCTGCTGTGATGATAGTTTGCTGAAGAATACTGAATTCTTGCTCTAGTTGTTTCCTGGATTCCGTGATGTTGCCAAAATGGTTCTTGTTCCAGGTCTTTAACACTTGCTTTAGATGTCTTAGTTTCTGTTGGAACTTGTACATTTTGGCGCCATCTGGAGGAGTGAAGGTTTTCCAAGCAGTCTGGACTACTTCCTTGAAGTTTGGGTGGCTAGTCCAGAAGGCTTCATAGCGAAAAGGTCTGTTGCTTTGATTTCCAGGATGGGTCCATTGTAGCATAATGGGCCAGTGATCCGATCCTCCTTGAGGCAGAATGGAGGCATGAAAGTCCCCTCCCAGATGTATGGCATTGTCTGAGAGAAGAAATCGATCAAGACGTGAGGCGATGTTGTGAACACCTCTACGCTTGTTCGTCCAAGTATAAATACCATTAGAGGTTTTGACATCGATAAGATGGTTACTACTAATGAATTCCCTGAATCTGGTGCTGTCTTCTTCTAGCTTCATCTGTCCTCCTTTTCTTTCTTCTAGGTGAGTGAGCATGTTGAAGTCGCCTCCACTGATCCATAGGGGGAAGCACCTGGATGAATTTAAGCCTGATAATGATTCCAGGGCTTTTAATTTGAGTAGTTGATCCTGGGGAAAATAAGCATTGGTTAGATGCCCATGGATATCTGTGCCAATGAGATGAAACGTAGCCTGGATGAAACAACGGGTCGCATGGAAGTCTTGCAATATCAGAATCTGCGGATTCCAAACTATGGCTAAGCCTCCTGATGCGCCTAATGTGTCTGTAGAAACAGATTGAATTCCATTCCAAGCTTTATTGAGGAGCTGCTCCAGTGCTGTGGAGGTGCTCTTAGTTTCCTGGAGAAAGACTACTGCTGGTTTTTCTGTCTGTATCATGTTTTTTAGCATTCTGTGCTTTGAGGAACTGTTGAGCCCTCTCATGTTCCAAGAGATAAGCTTCATGAGGAACTATGCGGGAGGGCCTTGTAGAACTTTGTTAATTTCGGGAATCTTCCAGATTCCATTAGTTGTTCTCCTAAAATGACTGTTCTCTGCAGATCGGTCTTGTGCCCTCTTTTCTTCATCTCTTTTAGGATTTTTTTTCCATCCCATGGACTGCCTGCTTGTATTCCTAGGCATTTCTTGTGTTGAGCTTTGTTCAGTACCCTTTCCAGTCTTTCTATTTCCCCAGGGGGGATGGTAGTATATGCTTTTTGCTTACAAGCATCTTCCAATTTGTGAATGTCTAGCCCATCCAAGCTTACATTCTCTATGTCTTCTTCCATGCTGATGGGAGTACTCATATGATCGTCTAGGATTTCCTCATGCAGGCTGAGAGCTAGAGCAGCATCTAGATCCATATCGGAGGGCTGTAAATCTGTGGCTATCACTAGCATTTTTAACTTAGATTTAAGAGGACCACCGATTATCTCCGAGGCAGAGGGGCGCGGAGAATTTTGCAGGAGAGGCTCAGCAGAAGGAGGTGTCTGAGAGGCTTGAGTGTCTTTCTGAGGTGGAGGGTCAGAGGGATCTTGCAGGGTGAGAATCTGGTATCTGTTCGAGGAGTCCAGATTCTTATGGCTAGGGAGGACATCTTTTTGCCCGTTGGACATTGAGGGGGCTGCATTTGGTTTCTTAGCATGTCTACAGCGGTGTGGTACTTTGACAAACCCCTCTGAGTCTTTGGAGATCTCATTGGTGGAGGATTGGGTCTGGACATTTAGAGGGCATTCCCTGAACAGATGTCCATGTACATGGCATTTGCGGCAGCGAAAAGGGATATGTTCATAATCAAGAGGTTGATCCCATTCATAATCATCATGATAGAGGCTTACCTTTTCTGCGAGGGTCTTCTTGAGTTGCATCTGGACACAGATCCTTGCATAGGAGGTGAACCTTCGATTTTTGGTTTCCTCTGCCACCTTGATGAAGGTTCCAATGTGGTTGCCGATGTCCTGTAGAGTTTCTTCTCTCCAATACTTAGTGGGCAAGGAATACATGCGAATCCAGACCGGTACATGGCTTAGGTCTTCAGTATCTGGGTTGAATTGGGGTTTCCAATCTCGTAAGAAGAGACCCGCTGAGTTGAAGAAATAGGGGCCGCCCTCAAAAACTCTTTTTTTGTCCTCTATGCAGGTAAATATTGCTGTGAAGAAGCCTTTAGGACCCAGAAGCAGGGAGACATGTCCTTTTGGCTTCCACTTGGAGTCCACCCAGCCATGCAAGGCTTTTTCCATTGGCCAGAAGCCTAGAAATTTCCCAATGAGCGTGTGGTCCTTCATGTACTGTATTTCGCCATTGATTCTGTGGCTTGGAAGCTCCACTCGGATTCTTTCCGGTGCTTTGGGGATGCAGGTAGCCGTTTTTGTTCGTGGTGATGACGCCTTTGGACTTTCTGGCAATTCTTCATCATTGCATGCATTCAGTTCTGGAGCGACTGGCTTTTCAGAGCTTTGTCCTGGCTCTATGTTCAGATTCTGAGAGGCCTTGGTTGTGACTGGTGCGCCGTCATCTCTGGAAGGATCGCTTGGAGGAGGGGACGGTTGGTTACCTGCCCCTCCCCGTTGGGAGGACATGATGTAATGCGCAGTCAGGCGCTGTCTCGGCTGCTGCTGCTAACGACTTTGATGGGTGTGGCGTCTGTGGTTAGATGCGCAGGTCTGGACATGGGCAGAGAGTTGCAGAGCTCCCTAGGTCAAATTTTCATCCCGACCCCATTACAAATAGGTTAAAGAAAGACATGGAAATAAAATAGAATACTGAAGCCAAGCATATTTAACATTCTAATATTAAAGCATGTTAATATATAATCTCTCTTAAATAGTGCAAAATATAAAAAGTTAAGTCTTAAATAATATAAAATATTTATATTAGCTAAGTTTTAAATAATATAAAATATAAATATTTTAATATTAATAGATATATTTACTTTAGAATCAGATTTTAATTTTCATTTAATTATTAAGCGGATCGTAAGGATTTATTTATTTTTAAATATTTTTAATAATTTAAAATGAAGGCTAAGTGTGATGACCCAGGGTAACTTGTAATTTGAATGGTTACTATGGTAAAAATTGTGTGAGTGAAAGACTTGATATTACTAAATGACATTGTTAATTATGAAAATGAATATATCAGATTATTTTTACATGTGTATATTTATCCTGGAGGAGGATTTTCTATTAAAAGAAAATAAAATTAGTTATAAAACTGAAGGTAACTGCTTCTCACCCAAAGGGAAAAGCCTTGGGAGGAAAACCTCTGGGCTGTTGAGGAACAGGCAGAGAGAAGAATTCCAGGAGATAGCAGACAGAGAAAGAGGTTAAGTCTGGTAGAGACCAGATAACCCAGCACAGGAGTGCATGTGTCTTGTTGAGGGCTGTAGGCCTGCAAGACTGCTCGGGGGGAGAATCCAGTGTGAAGTGGATCTCAAGGTTGGGAGGATAAGAGAAAAATCATTGCAGGTGAATCCCTGAAGAAGGCACGACAGTAGCAGATTGCCAGGTATGCATTCCTAAAGAGCTCTGACTTGAGTAACAGGTGAAGATAGCATACAGATAGGTTCAGGTATTTATGTTTCTTTATCTGGTTATTAGATGATACAGTTATCTAGTAATCCTTTTTAGACATTAAACAATGATAGTTGTAGCTGTTATATATGGTTAATGCATATAGTCTATCCTGCAGAACTAGTTTTCGTGATTAAATTCATCGTTGTAGAAACTAGAGTGTTTAAAGAAAATGCCAGATTAAGACTAAACCCTGAAGCGGTTAAGAGACCGCAGAGAACATTAATGAATAGAAAGGTATGAATGCATAAATGGAACCATTGGCTATGAACGTGGTCAAATAACCCGTCTCAGAAAGTTACAATTCTTAAATAATAAAAAGAAACAGTCATGAAACGGTGCTCAGATGGGTGTCATTACTGTATGAGTCACAAAGATACTTCATGGAAACCATAGTGAAGGGCCGAGGCCCTTTAATAAACAATAACATTGTGAAATTAAAAGTATTCGGAACGGCCGTGAGGGTTATGCTCGCAGCTAAAACCCAGCGGAACGTTTAACCATAGAAAATATCACATAGTTGTACAAGATGAGTATTAACGTTACATGCAGGACATTGATATGAGTTTAACATGATATAGAAACTGTGGGAATTAAACAATATGCCTTTACCAGGCTTAGATATCACGGGTCACAAGTATAAACCCGGTGTGTGGCGAAAAGGGTTCGACTTGCATTCATTAATTCGAATGCAAGCCTTAACCCTACAGCTGCATTAAAGAGGACATGAAATATGGTAATGAACTTGAATACTAAACCTGAACCATATAATAGCTCGACTACTGATGCATATTAAATATAGCTACTTATAAAAGACTGGAGCGTCTTGCCGTATAGAATAACTTCAAACTAAAGAATCGAAAATCATACCAAGTTCGAAACAGAACAAATCCTTTATTGTGGTAAACCCATAGGGCATTAACTTCATACACATGACCATATTAAACTGTAGTAACAGACAGTTGGGTAAACCCCGTGGAATATCACTAGCATATGAATGAGAACATTAAATTGAACATCAAATAAACAGAAGCTGCATAGATATAGCTGATAGTGTAATAACAAAATCAAACGTTAATCCATTAAGAGGCCATAGCCGAGCGTAAGATGTTCAATACACAGGTAAACTATTCACAATATTTGCTTCAGGAGTCCAATAAGGGACTATAGCCCAATAGAAAGGCGTAACAGAAACAGTAACATAAGGGTTCTATTAAACATGCAAAATACTTGAATATATGAACTTTGAATTAACTGTATCAATTCGAAACAGAGATTTGAACTCAGTTCCAAGTACCCATTTACACAAATTTACAAATGGCTTGTAGCCGTAAACAAACATAGCTAAACCTCAAGGTTTCACGAGATACAGGTCCGGCATGGGGAGGGGACGCCTGTAAATCGCAACCAGGGCTTGAACAAATAATATCCAGACCTGAGAACACATGAATAACAAGACATAAGTCTCGTTTCGGCCTGTGGAACCCTCCATTCCACTTAACAACAGATACCCTCTACATGACAATGCTTACAAGAATGATGACTCACCTGGAATGACCGTGGACCAACACACTCTCCTTGTAGGCAGTAGAAGCTATAAAGTCCAAACCCTCCTGCACAGAAAATACACCATCGTTAATTGGAATAGAAGAAAGCAAAGGTTCAATTAGCTACATAATAAATTGTCAAAGTGCAGGACTGTAAACCTGTATATTATTGCTATGGACAGAGAGGATCATACCCGAGAGAGAGTGGCAGAACTGGGGTAGTGCGGAGGAAGTTATGCTGAGCTGAGGTCCGCTCTGGATGCAAATGATCTGAGGCCGATGAACCCGGTGGCTTATATGATGCCAGCCAAACCCTCGAACCAATCTGAGCCCTACGATTAGATGGAATGATCACCATCGTTCGTATGAGCGGAAAGGCTGGCGCGAAAACCATAGATGTACAACCCTCTGAACGTTCACATGGCTTCTTTCCACCTCGCCACAGGATGGATGAGCTGGATTAACATCCGCTTACCACCTGGTGTCGTGTTAAATGAACAAGTATTCAATACATCAAGGTTGTTGCATAAGTGCTGGAGCGGGTAAGGTGTAACGTAACTATACACACGTGAAAACCAATATGTTGGTAATTCATAACCTGTTAATACAAAGTGAAATAAGTTTTGCGCATGAATTATAATGTTATACCATGGTGCCGAATCCCTTATGGTCAAGGTGGGAAAGTGACTTGTAGGGATTAGGTAACAACAAATTTTTTTATTTATGGTATAAGTTAGAATGTGGTCGTGACAATGTGGTATTAGAGCAGAGGTTTCAAAATTGTGGCCTCTGGAACAGTAAAGTTTACCTTATAATGTATAAATGAGGGAACGATATGCAACTAATTGATTTTCTTGTGTACCAATTAGGAGATCCATATAGAAACAACCATCTGCTAATAGTCAATAAGCAAGATGGAGGAAATGCAGGGAACTGGCGGCATCCCTCAAGAGAATGCTGAGCTGTGGGTACAGCTTGGTGCTGAGACACGCAGTACCAATCTGGCAATACTGCAAACTGTCCAAGAGCTGAAAAGTGAGATGGCGCGTCTGCGTGAGGACAATGTGCGATTGACAATGGAGCAAGAAAGAATATTGAAAAGTTTGTTAGACAAACAAAATCCACCCTTAGCCAACCCCAGTGCGGAACAGCAAAGGGGAACTGAAGAACGGAATTACGCACCTGAGATTTCAGAAGAACAGGAAGACCATTCTGATAACGTGCAAGAGCAGCAAACCTGAAAGAGGCAGAAAATGGAATTACAGGGAGAATTCCGAAAAATCAAACCTCCACTTTTCGATGGAGAGCAGGAAGAAGCAGCGGAGGCGTGGTTAATTAATATTAATAAGTATTTCTAGCTGTACGAGTATGACTAGAATCTGAAGGCGCGGCTGGCCATTTTCCAGCTACAGGGCAAAGCCACCTTATGGTGGGAAGAAATTAAAATTGTGAAAGGAGTAAGTGAGCAAAGCATAACCTGGGAAAAAATTCAGAAATACTTTAAGGAGAGGTATTTAACCGAGCGTTTCTATGATGAGAAAGCACGAGAATTCCATGACTTACGCCTGGGATATCAGTCCATGGACGAATTCATAAACCGCTTCACTTCCCTGCTTCGTTATGTGCCCTATATCAAGGAGGAGAAGGCTAAGGTGCAGAGATTCGTGAGCAGCCTACCGGCCTATATAAGGGAACGTATTGAGTTCGACAATCCCCGAACCATGGATGAGGCAATTCGTAAGGCAAGAATTTGTTACCAGCAGAACAAACAAAAAGGGGACATTCCAAACAAAAGATGGAATGAAAGAAAAGGCAACAGAGTTGCTGGAAACAACAAAGGCAGTCGTGGAAATGGCAGTAAGGGGGCTGGGAAGGGTCAGATCAGCAGAAACATAACCAAAGGCACCTTCCGGGCTAAGCCAAGCGAAAGCAGAATCAGCGAACCCCCTGCCCGATCAGAGATTGAGGGAACCAGACCTCCAGTCCAGTGTTGGGGGTGTGGAGGACCACACTACGTTAAGAATTGTCCACAGCGTAAAGGGGTTGATCAAATATCTCAGAACCATGAAGCATCAACTGTTGGGGATGTGGTGCACAGCGTACCAAGAGTTAACGCAACCTTGGAGGACCAGCAAGCGGAATACCAACCAAGCATGGTGGAGTTTGAAGGTAAGATCTCAAACCTCTCTATAGCTGTACTTATTGATCCTGGAGCTACTTTAAGTTATGTTAGTCCAAAAGTAGTGGAACATTGTAAGCTATCACCAGAAAGGTTCAAAAATCCATGGTTGGTACAGTTAGCTACGGGAGCCAAGAGACGAGTTTTAGCTAAAGTTAATAATTGTTCTTTCAGCATAGTTGGATAGCCAGTAACAACAGACCTGAATGTACTCCCATTAGGTTCTTATGACATCCTTATTGGTATGGGTTGGCTGGAAAAGCACTGGTCATTAGTGAACTGCAAAACCAAAACCATTTATTACAAGGATGATTTGGGGCAATAGCAGGAATTGCAGGGGATTAAACATCCTGTCCAGATTCGACCTATCACCGCTACTCAATTAGCTAAGTGCATTAGAAAGAAGTGCCAAATCTATGCCATACAAGTTGGTTATGCAAACCAGAAAGATAAGATGTTCGCATTAGACAATATCCTGGTGGTACAGGAATTTACAGATGTCTTTCCTGAAGAGGTACCGGGGCTGCCTCCAAAGAGGCACATAGATTTCACTATAGAACTAATACCGGGAGCAGCACCCGTATCACGGGCCCCATATCGAATGAGCGTACTAGAGCTAACAGAGTTGAAAATGCAGCTACAAGAGCTATTGGATAAGCAGTACATCCCTCCCAGCGTATCACCGTGGGGAGCTCCAGTATTATTTGTGAAAAAGAAAGATGGGACCCTTCGTATGTGTATAGATTATAGACAGTTGAATAAGCTCACGATCAAAAACAAGTATCCTTTACCGAGGATAGATGAACTCTTTGATCAAGTGAAAGGGGCCAAAGTATTCTCCAAGATTGATTTGCGATCTGGTTATCATCAGATCAGGATTAAAGATGAGAACATTGCCAAAACCACTTTCAGGACACGCTATGGACACTACGAATTTGTAGTGCTACCTTTTGGTTTGACCAATGCACCTGCCACCTTCATGTGTATGATGAACTGCGTGTTTCATCGGTTTTTGGACAAATTTGTGCTGATATTTATCGACGATATTCTGATATACTCTCGTTCCCAGTAGGAACACGAAGAGCACCTTAGGTTGGTGTTACAGACACTTCGAGAACATCAACTATACGCTAAGTTTAGCAAATGCGAGTTCTTCAAGGAAGAAATTCAATATTTGGGCCACGTGATTACTAAAGAGGGAATTGCAGTAGACCCTAAAAAGATAAAAACCATTATGGAATGGCCCATACCCAAAGATGTTGCTGATATCATATCCTTTATGGGATTAGCTAGCTATTACCGGAGGTTTGTGGAAGGTTTCTCTAGGATAGCCTATCCTATCACTTCATTGCAGAAGAAAGGGAAGGTATTTAGATGGACACCAGAATGTCAGCAAAGCTTTGACCGCTTGAAGCACTTACTCACCACGACACCCATCCTGAGCATAGCTGATCCTAATAAGGATTATGTGGTGTGCACCGATGCAAGTAAGGAGGGCGTGGGAGGAGTATTAATGCAGGAAGGAAAAGTAATAGCGTATGAATCCAGGAAACTAAAAGAGCATGAACAAAGATACTCTGCTTACGATTTAGAGTTAGCTGTTGTCATTCATGCGCTGAAAATGTGGCGACATTACCTCTTAGGGAGGAAATTTCTGTTGTTAACAGATCATCACAGTTTGACGCATTATTTCAGCCAACCTACCCTGAATGCGAGACAAGGCCGTTGGGCAGATTTCCTAAGTGGATTTGATTTTGAGATAAAACACTTAAAGGGCAGAGAAAACTGAGTGGCAGATGCATTAAGTCGAAAAGTTCATTGTTTATGTGAACTTTCAGTTAGTAAGTGGCGGAATTCGCTGGTTGAACAAATAAAAGCAGCAGCAAATTGCGATTTTGAATATCAGCACTTAAAACAGCAGGTACAACAATCTGTTAATGAAAGATTACAGCAAGGATACACACTAGATAGTGCTGGAATGCTGTGTTTTAATAAGAAATTGTATGTACCTGATTCAAATGACCTTAGGAGGCTGATTTTAGATGAGTTCCATATCAGCCACTACACTGGCCATTCGGGATACCAAAAGATGGTCACGGCACTCAAGAAAGAGTATTATTGGCCGGGAATGAAGAAACAGGTGTTTGAGTACTTGGCACGGTGTTTGGAATGCCAACAGATTAAGGCAGAACATCAGCATCCAGCAGGACTGTTGCAGCCTTTGCCCATTCTGGAATGGAAATGGGAAACCATTTCCATGGATTTCATAACTGGGTTGCCCCAAACAAAAAAGGGCAACGACTCTATTATGGTGGTGGTTGATAAGTTGAGTAAAGCAGCGCACTTTATACTGGTGCAGTCCACTTACAAGGCGGTGCAAATTGCTCACCTCGTTATGCAAAATATATTCCGATTGCATGGGTTGCCAAAGGTAATTATATCAGATCGCGATGTGAAATTTACTTCCACTTTTTGGAGAACATTGTTTGCTGAGTTGGGGACTCAGTTGAACTTTAGCACAGCCTATCACCCACAGACCGATGGTCAAACTAAGTGATTTAATCAGGTGTTGGAAGACATGTTGCGGGCGTATGTGATGTTAAAATCGAGTCAATGGGAAGAGTATTTACATCTGGTTGAATTTGCATATAACAATGGGTATCACACTTCAACCCAGCTAAGTCCCTTTGAGGTCCTGTATGGACGAAAGTGTCGCACACCCTCAAGTTGGGCTGGACCGGAAGACAAGCTGAATTTGGGTCCAGAAATGCTTAAAGACATGGAAGACATGGTGAGAAAGGTGCGTGCAAACCTAAAAGCTGCACAAGACAGACATAAAAGCTTTGCGGACAGGAAAAGAAGATTCACGAAATACAAAGTTCGCGACCATGTGTTTGTGAGGATTCAGACTAGAAGGAGCACACTGCAGTGGAGTGGGTGCGCCAAGCTGGCTCCTCGATACTTTGGACCTTTTTAGATCTTGGCTAGAGTAGGGCCAGTGGCCTACCAACTTGCCTTGCCAAGTCACATTAGGATTCATAATGTGTTTCACGTTTCTGTGCCAAAAAAATATGACTATGATCCTAAACATGTCATTCAATGGCAAGATGTGCAGGTAAGAATTAATCTGGTTGTCTTTATTATGCAGATACATGCAATAGGAAACTGATTAAAAGTATTGATTGCCTGCAGGTCGAACCGGAAGGCGAGGTTCTGGTCGAACCACAGAGCATTCTCGACCGGAGAGAAGTGCGGCTGCGGAAATGGGTTATTACCCAAGTTAAAGTGTTGTGGCAGCACTATGGGCCTGAGGAGGCTACATGGGAAGATGAAGAACTCATTAGGAAAGTTTACCCAAACTTATTTAATAGGAATAGACATCGGGACGATGTCCAATCCCAAGGGGGGAAGATGTGATGACCCAGGGTAACTTGTAATTTGAATAGTTACTGTGGTAAAAATTGTATGAGTGAAAGACTTGATATTACTAAATAACATTATTAATTATGAAAATGAATATATCAAATTATTTTTACATGTGTATATTCATGAAATGCTGGCAGCCTCCTGGAGGAGGATTTTCTATTAAAAGAAAATAAAATCAGTTATAAACTGAAGGTAACTGCTTCTCACCCAAAGGGAAAAGCCTTGGGAGGAAAACCTCTGGGCTGTTGAGGAACAGGCAGAGAGAAGAATTCCAAGAGATAGCAGACAGAGAAAGAGGTTAAGTCTGGTAGAGACCAGATAACCCAGCACAGGAGTGCATGTGTCTTGTTGAGGGCTGTAGGCCTGCAAGACTGCTCGGGGGAGAATCCAGTGTGAAGTGGATCTCAAGGTTGGGAGGATAAGAGCAAAATCATTGCAGGTGAATCCCTGAAGAAGGCACGATGGTAGCAGATTGCCATGTATGCATTCCTAAAGAGCTCTGACTTGAGTAACAGGTGAAGATAGCATACAGACAGGTTCAGGTATTTATGTTTCTTTATCTGGTTATTAGATGCTACAATTATCTAGTAATCCTTTTTAGACATTAAACAATGATAGTTGTAGCTATTATATATGGTTAATGCATATAGTCTATCCTGCAGAACTAGTTTTCGTGATTAAATTCATCGCTGTAGAAACTAGAGTGTTTAAAGAAAATGCCAGATTAAGAATAAACCCTGAAGCGGTTAAGAGACCGCAGAGAACATTAATCAATAGAAAGGTATGAATGCATGAATGGAACCATTGGCTACGAACGTGGTCAAATAACCCGTCTCAGAAAGTTACAGTTCTTAAATAATAAAAAGAAACAGTCATGAAACGGTGCTCAGACGGGTGTCATTGCTGTATGAGTCACAAAGATACTTCATGGAAACCATAGTGAAGGGCTGAGGCCCTTTAATAAACAATAACATTGTGAAAGTAAAAGTATTCGGAACGGCCGTGAGGGTTATGCTCGCAGCTAAAACCCAGCAGAACGTTTAACCATAGAAAATATCACATAGCTGTACAAGATGACTATTAACGTTACATGCAGGACATTGATATGAGTTTAACACGATATAGAAACTATGGAAATTAAACAATATGCCTTTACCAGGCTTAGATATCACGGGTCACAAGTATAAACCCGGTGTGTGGCGAAAAGGGTTCGAATTGCATTCATTAATTCGAATGCAAGCCTTAACCCTACAACCGCATTAAAGAGGACATGAAATATGGTAATGAACTTGAATACTAAACTTGAACCATATAATAGCTCGACTACTGATGCATATTAAATATAGCTACTTATAAAAGACTGGAGCGTCTTGCCGTATAGAATAACTTCAAACTAAAGAATCGACAATCATACCAAGTTTGAAACAGAACAAATCCTTTATTGTGGTAAGCCCATAGGGCATTAACTTCATACGCATGACCATATTAAACTGTAGTAACAGACAGTTGGGTAAACCCGTGGAATATCACTAGCGTATGAATGAGAACATTAATTTGAACATCAAATAAACAGAAGCTGCATAGATATAGCCGGCAGTGTAATAACAAAATCAAACGTTAATCCATTAAGAGGCCGTAGCCGAGCATAAGATGTTCAATACACAGGTAAACTATTCACAATATTTGCTTCAGGAGTCCGATAAGGGACTATAGCCCAATAGAAAGGCGTAACAGAAACAGTAACATAAGGGTTCTATTAAACATGCAAAATACTTGAATATATGAACTCCGAATTAACTGTATCAATTTGAAACAGAGATTTGAACTCAGTTCGAAGTACCCATTTACACAGATTTACAAATGGCTTGTAGCCGTAAACAAACATAGCTAAACCTCAGGGTTTCACGAGATACAGGTCCGGCATGGGGAGGGGCCACCTGTAAATCGCAACCAGGGCTTGAACAAATAATATCCAGACCTGAGAACACATGAATAACAAGACATAAGTCTCGTTTCGGCCTGTGGAACCCTCCATTCAACTTAACAACAAATACCCTCTACATGAAAACGCTTACAAGAATGATGACTCACCCGAAACGACCGTGGACCAGCATACTCTCCTTGCAGGCAATAGAAGCTGTAATATCCAAACCCTCCTGCACAGAAAATACACCATTGTTAACTGGAATAGAGGAAAGAAAAGGTTCAATGAGCCACATAATAAATTGTCAAAGTGCAGGACTGTAAACCTGTATATTATTGCTATGGACAGAGAGGATCATACCCGAGAGAGAGTGGCAGAACTGGTGCGGTGTGGAGGAAGTTCTGCTGAGCTGAGGTTCACTCTGGACACAAATGAACTGAGGCCAAAGAACCTGGTGGCTTATATGATGCCGACCAAACCCTCGAACCAATCTGAGCCCTACGATTAGATGGAATGATCACCATCGTTTGTATGAGCGAAAATACTGGCGCGAAAACCATAGATGTACAACCCTCTGAACGTTCACATGGCTTCTTTCCACGTGGCCACAGGATGGATGAGCTGGATTAACATCCGCTTACCACCTGGTGTCGTGTTAAATGAACAAGTATTCAATACATCAAGGTTGTTGCATAAGTGCTGGAGCGAGTAAGGTGTAACGTAACTATACACGCGTGAAAACCAATATGTTGGTAAGTCATAACCTGTTAATACAAAGTGAAATAAGTTTTGTGCATGAATTATAATGTTATACCATGGTGCCAAATCCCTTGTGGTCAAGGTGGGAAAGTGACTTGTAGGGGTTAGGTAACAACAAATTTTTTTATTTATGGTATAAGTTAGAATGTGGTCGTGACACTAAGATTTATTTTCAAAACAGTGATGTTTTTTTTTGTCTTTTAAATAAATTTATTAATTAAAAATTGTTATATAAAAATTGTTATATGAAATGATTTATGTTATGGTTTTTTTGGTCTGTATATTGAAAAAGTGTGTATTAATAATAACCAAATTACAAATTAAAGATCTCAATGACAAAGTGAAGTGAATCCATAATTAACAATCTTGTTACATGTTTTTTCTAAATGGATGTATGTTTAATTGTATATTAATTATTTTTTATCAATATCAATAATAATAATAAAAAAAGTTATAATTTAGTTTAGTCTTTTTTTAACAACTTGAGATGTATGATCAATTAAGCATTCAGACACTTATTAAGGATTTTTTACCATCCATATTTACTAACCATTTAACTTATATGCCTATGCTAATTACGAAGTATATTAGAAATGGTTATTTTTACCATCATTATATAATCACTCATTCAATAAATAACCCTATGTTGATATGACCTATGAGGTGTAGACCAATTGGTTTGTGTTGTATTTAGTCTCTACCCCATCACAAGATCCAACCTCAATGGAAGGGGTTGAGAATAAGAACAACTTTTGGAAGGAAGAAATATATTCCAAAAAGTCTTCAAACATGACCTATATCAATGTTCCAACTTTAATGAAAAAATACATTTAATATATTTAGCATCCAAAATTGTTTAAGAATCATCATAAATCTCTCTAATTAATATGATCAATAATAAAATTGTCTCTATATTCATACCTAAGGTTGGAAAAAATTCTTAAAGTTGGATATCGTAATGTTTAATGTTAATAAAATGCTTTTCCCAAATGTGTGTTGGGAATAGTATATGCATTTACACCTAATTTAAATTCTAGTAGGTTGATTAAAAGGTGGCAGTGAAAATGACAGAAGAGTTTCTATTCACACAAAAATAAAGATAATCTAAATTTCCTCTATTGTAGAGATTTCTCCACCCAATGTAATTTTTATATAAAATAAACCTTCTCTTTTTTCCTATAAGAGGTTGACAAATCTTGAATATGTTGTCAACTATGAAACTTGTGGTAGTGAATGGTTTTCTAAAATTATATGAATGCACATTGTCCATGGATTTAATTCTTTTCATTGATGTATGGCATTTCTTACCTGATGAATATGATGATAATTGCATCTAAATCATTGAGATCATGTTGGTTGAGATCATCAACATGGACACAACAATCATGGTTGAAAACTTTACTACATGTAGCTATAATGGTTATAGGATTGTAACTCTAAATACATGATTTTATATATGGAAGAACAAAATATAATTTCTTTTCATAGTGAATGAAGGGCCCTATTATCATAGTTATAATGGTTATAGGATTGTAACTCTAAATACATTATTTTATGTATGGAAGAACAAAATATAATTTCCTTTCATAGTGAATGTAGGGCCATGCTATCCCAAACTTGATGTTGATACACTTGTTTGGGTGACACTTATAAAATTGTCATTTCCAGTACTAATAGTTTCTTTTCATAGTGATTATGGGGAAATGCTACTAAAAACTTGATATTGATACATGTATTTGGTGGCACCTTAAAAAATGTCATTTCTTTTAATTTCTTTATGAGTAACTCAATGCATAAGAAAATACATATATTTTTGGTGAAACTTGATTGTTTACCTTAAGGGATTCTTGGTGTTTCTTAACAAACCACAATGAAAATGAAAAAACAAAAGTAAACAAAATTGTAATTTTATAATTTTAAATTTAACATCTAAACTAATTCTATGCGAGAAAGTTATTGTTATCAAATTTTTTCTTAAAAACAAAAATAACTTTATTATTAAACTTAGGGAGAATTCAAAAATTCTTTTGTGATTGTATCGTAATTAATGGTCATTTCATTGTAAATTTGATAGTTGAAGGTTGAGTAGTTGGAAGCTCACAATGGACTCTTGGAATGTAGAGAAGAGCTTGAGGAGTGAAGCTTCCATGTAGGATACTTGAGAAGAACATCAAACCAACAATACATTTAAACTATATTTAATTTAATTTTACTTTGCAATACATAATAGAGTTTTATAATGTTTATGTCTATTTGTTTCTAGTTTATATTTCTATTATAATATATGTTATGTGGAAATTGTTCTCTATTGACTTTGTTAGGTTCCCATGCATTGGAATTCTTGTCTAAGTTTCAAAATTTTATTTTGTTAACAATAAACATATCTTAGAAGTAGACAAAGACTTAAAACCTTCACCCCAAGGATTGTTCCTATCCATTGGTGCCATTATTAGAAAGATGGTCTTAGTAATCCAGGACATCATGAAGCTATCCAATTTAATTCCCATGGGCTTATGTGCATTATGTCTCCACTAGCTACTTTACATTGGGTACTATCCTTGGAATGAAGGAGACATATTTGGAGTTTCCCAATAATTAATTTATGACAAAAAATAAAGAAAGAAGGTCTTAAAATCTTCTAGGAATTTTTCTGTCCATGTTAGAGAGAACATACAAATATTTCATGTTAAGCAACAATAAGGATGGTGAAAAGAGTTAAGTTAGTACTACTTGTTATGATTGAGGTGGCCATATAAGTGCATCTAAATAATGGTAATGGTTTTTAAATTTTTTAGTTTGTAAACTTGTGAAACATTATTTTGGAGCTTTCTCATGTGTTTTTCCCCAAAGTACATGCAGCTTGGGGAGTTTATTCAATGTTTTAATTTCATTTCAAATGTGATAAGGAATAACTAAAACATACAATAAACGAAACATTATGGTATTGACAAAATTTTCTTATTGTGGACAACTAATCTTCATCCCACTAAAAATTATTACATAGCTCTAGTTTTATCACAGGGTTATGGTCTTGAATACTAGAGATTTTGTCTCATAAGGATTTGTTGGAATCTATAAGTTATATTTTTAACCTCTCGTTATGGGATTTTTCCAAATCATTGTAGTTAAAAAATATATTCTTACAAAGAAGCTGCGACAATTCTAGGAAGTTTGTATTGCACTACATATTAATGAGATTTTACCATTTCATTCATGAATAGTTTATGTTTCACTATTTTACTATGGTATTTTCAATATCTATATTTTATTTCACTTAGTATTCCTATATTCATTTTTCTCTTAACATAATTTGGATTAGAGGTTTCAAAGAAATATGTTCCTTGTTGTTTTTCTATTGATGTTCTTGATGAGATCAAGATATAGAAAGTTGGGCTTGTAACTAACTAAGCCTAGAGAAGACTTCCCTTGTCGATTAAAGTGGAGTCACATGGAAAAATGAAAATACATGGGATGATATAGGATATCCTATTAAGATACTTCTTGAGGAATCCCTCACATGGTAGAGGAATGAGATGATAGATAATTTCACTCAGGTCCTTCACAAATCCCAACTATGATGGAAACACCTTTTGACACAGGTAGTCATTAAATTGAAGGTATGATACCCTTTAAGCTAAAAGTTAGCTTGAACATTAATATTTCTTTACTTGAATTGAGCATAGAAGTAGAAACTTTGGATAAATGGTTAAGTCTACCAGAGGCATTTTACTATGTTAATAATATTTCCAAAAGTGAAAATATCACCTTCATGCACCTTGTGATCCAAAATTGGATCTACATGTATCATATGAATTTATTGATGCTCTAGATGAGAGAGATTCAATTTTGATGGATCTTAATGATGATGTTTTGTAACACCCCTTCCTATGTATTTAGACTAAATATATAATTTATAAAAATACATCATGATGATGTGAAGTGTTGCATCCCATTATACGACACATTACTTATAGTGGGTGTGCATTAATTACTATCTCATGTAAAGAAATTAATAAAAATATTTATTTATTTATATTTGGTCTTATTAATTTTGTATTAATGCATCAGCCTACCAATATGATTTTAGAAGTAAACATAAAATTCAACCATAAAATGGATTGTTTTGAAGCAATATTTTACCATGAAATCAAGTCATTATTTAAAGAATTATAAGAGGTCCTTAACCATTAAGACTCTTGAGAAAGGTAGGTGGGGGAATCTATCACAATAAATTGTCTTTGATCCATCACAGATAAGGCGAGATGGGGGTGAAAACCAACCCAAATAAATCTAACTAGAGCATGGAGGGAAGCCTCATTTAACCAAGAATGGCTAAACATAGAAGGAGGTCAAGGTCGCAAACCATAAAAAACAAACTAGAGACAAATGGGATGATGATAAGATAGAACCTCTGAACAAATCCACAAATGATATTTGCCTAACTTAGAAGTCAAATATTCATAAATGAGAAACCTGTCAAGCCTCTTAGCTATCCCACAAGTACTGTCACTACCATTACACCAAGTTACACCCAAAGGGATAGGTTGAGGATCAATAAGAATAGCATCCAAAAAAATTTGAGAAATAAAATCTTAAAAGGGATCACGATGTGTTGAATGGCATGATATATTCCAAGCTGACATTGCAAAATTAAGGTCACCCAAGAAAATAATATTTTAAGTTTTTAGCAACCCACTATAAGAAATTTTATGCGAGAAATGCTTGTGGTCCTGATAGTGGCGATAACGATTCACCATAACAACATTGCCATTAAAACCTATGAAGATGCAAAATAAACTATACCCACCATAGATGAATAAGGTAAAAAAATAACTTCACTAGGGTTCCAAATAACCACAAGACCACTCAAATGCCCATCCATATCCACTACACAAACATGCCAATAAGAACATATTTTTGATCGAAATTCTGGCTTTAAGAATAGGAACAATGGTTTTCTAGAGCAAAATGATAGACTGTTGTTGTATAGAAATCATTCTACAAATGGCGTGAAGTCTAGGAGGGCCCTTGCTCCCATAATATTTAAGGAAATAATGATCATTTAATGCCCCAGGAGGAGGAATTTTGAGCTCTAATTTATTGCATGGATTCCATGCATATAACAATATCAATGAGAATGTTGTTCTTAAGGAGATCATTACATTCAAGGATCTTTCAAGAATATTTCTTCTTTTGAGAAGGGATGGACTGAAAGGAAGAAAGAGGAGCATCCCTAGGGGAAGGGGAAACTCGGGAGGGAGTAAGAAAAGGGATAATCATAACATCAAACAGGAATAAATTGAGGAGCCTAAAACCCTAGAATCAAAGAGAAAGCCTCTTTAGTTGGAGTAGAGGAATTCAAGGGTTATGCTTTAATGAGACATTTTGAAAATTGGAGAAGATGAAATATTTAACAACTCCCCCTTCATGAAGAGGTTGGTTAGGGAAAACAAGGGTCTCAACAGAAATAACTTACACTGAGGTGGAAACAAGAGGAGTATTAGCAATACCATCCAACATATTGATATTGTCTTCAGAGAGAGAGTTTATGAGCTTATTGGCCATGGAATCGATTATGGATTATGTTGATTGTAACGGTTGCCCAGTAGTTGTGTCCTCAAAATTGTCCATGATCGCTTGCTAAGAGAATCTTCAGATTAAGAAACAACGTGGTCATATGGTGGAGAAGGGGCTAATAGATCCTCGTCCAAACCATGAGTATTAGTCTCTAGGGTAGCACTCCCATGAAAACATGTGGGTAGTCAAATCTAGAAAGCGTTTACGAGTTTGTGTCCACTAAAGACAAAGCGAGCCCTTGGATGTCTCAGGATGATGAGGGGATGTTGAAGTTAGAAGATGATTACAATATGCATTAGAGAAATTTTTAGGTTTGAAATGGGCATCCTAAGGAATATTATAAAATACTAGTGGAAATAATAAAATAAGATTATATTACATCATCAAATTTTAGAGGGAAAAAGAAAAAACTACTTTTCAACTTATTTCCTTATGGCTTTACTCAAATTTCTAGTGGGAGCACTCATTGGATGTGGAACTTATTTCTCATACAAGGAGTACCCATGTTGCATGCTTCTGATGGACCTTGCTACACAAAAAATGAGAAAACCATTAAAAAGCTTGATTGCAATCACATTTTTCATGTATTTCTCATTTTTTTTGTAGCATGGTCCATCAAAAGTATGCAACATAGGTACTCCTTGGACGAGGAATTAAATTATGTATACAACAAGTTCCACTGCTTGAAATTTGAGTAAAATTGTACGGAGATAAATTGAAAATACTTGAAAAACCATTTTTTTTAAATCTTTTTACTTTTTTACTTCAAAAATGGTGAATCATCCTTGAATCCTATTGGTTCTTCTAAAGTTGATTTTGGTTGTACATTTTTGTTTCGAGACACATTTTAGAGAACAAAATGTCTCTAATAGAGGTAAAACCCTAACATCTAGGGTAATATCTTTTGAACCCTCCACCAAATTTGACACCCCTAGTAAATCTACCTTATGTTTGTCGAGGGCCAAGAGAGGGACTTTTGGACCAAAAGCACACTTCTCTAGTCATGCTGCCTTAATATGTCTAGTTTGGTGACATGCCATACATCTGAAAGGAACCTTCAAAAAATCCAACCACTGGGAGAAGGACGATGCCCCCATAGTGATGTTCACTTGCTTCGGTAACCCCATTGACAAATCCATTTCCACGACGACCTAAAGGATATTCTTTTCCAATACCACAACAAAATTCTCATCAAATAAAATAAATCGCCTGATACAATCAACAACCAATTCGTTACTCACTTGGTCCATAATTCGAGGGGAAAACCAACCAGTTTCACTGAAAAGTACTGAGACTTTGGTTTGTCCACCAATGGATTAAACCCAATACTCTAGTGTTGAAGCCTTCTTATGGATCTTAATTAGGTCCCCTCATCTAGGAAGTGGAAATATATCCACTGATTCACCGAAAAGCTTATCGTAAAACAATACCCCAGGGTTTCCAATTTATCAAAACCTAAAATATGATCTAAAAATAAAAAAAAGAAATGTAAAAAAAAATGACTCCTCGAAACATAAGCTGATAAACTTGTCACCCTATTAAAAGACATAAGACCAAGTGACAACCCACTCTTTCCATTTATTCTGTGACAGGTAGTCTTCACTCGTCTTCACTTTAATTGAGTCGAGGACAATAAAATACTTTGGTAATTCTAACGCTAGGCAGTCTATATTTTAATTGAGTTGTGAATTGGCAATCGATATTATATTTTCAAATAGAGTAAGATATATCATATATACATCAATATAAATAAATTTTAAATCTAATTATATCCCCCAATCTTAATCTTTATAATGTTTGTTATTTTATCCATAATTATAATCATAAAATACAATGTGGCATGATATAATACCCATTGATCATTTGCAAACACCTGTAGCATAAGCAAATATACTGTAAAGAGTTAAAAAGCTCTTTTGCATTTTTTCATATTTCTGATTTGAGTATAAATACAAAGGCAATGGTAAAGTAATAGATTCTAGCAGAATAAGTGGAAGGACATAACGAGTAATCAAGAATGGAAAATCTTATCACCAAATGCTCACCTCCCCTTGCTTATGGGAAAATGAGCCATTTTTCCCGATCGATGATTTTGGGCATTAGCGAATGGAAATCAATGATTTTTCCAATCCTACACAGAGAATTTTGGACGAGAGATCGGATTTGTAACAAATATACCGGGCATGTGTAGCTTTCACCATGCACCACCTGAAATATTTTTGTCATGTCTGTGCTTCCATTTAAATTTTTTATTTCAAAAATATATTCGGAATGGATGGACATAAGTGAGTTTTTTTTTATATTTTATAAATTATTTTTTTTTATCAAATTGTTCTGAATAATTTTTTTATATATTTTATTTTAGAAATATTTTTTATATTAATTTTTATCTATTTGATTCTAGAATAATTCTTAGAGTTAAAGTCGATTTTAAAATATTTCTAGAACTAAGTAAAGAGGCTCTATAACTATCATGTTATTGTTGTAGTATAGTTAAACTACACTTAAAATTACTATAATTAATAATTAAAAGTATTGTTTATATGTGATATTTTTGAAAAGTTTTCTTCTTTATTTTCCAATCTAATCAGTAGAGATTCACTGAAATCACAAGTTTGACATGTGAACTCTTCAAAATCGAAGTGTCTTAGGATTCTTGAGGTTGTTGAATCCATATATGAACTCACAACAGATATTCATTGAAAGCACAAGTTTGACAGGTGAAGTCTTCACAATCATAGTGCCCTAGGATATCACAAGTTTGATAGGTGAACTCTTCACAGTCAAAGTGCCTTAGGATTTTTGAGTGTGTTGAATCCATATATGCACTCAATAGATTCATTGGAATCACAAGTTTGATAGGTGAACTCTTCACAATCAAAGTGCCCTAGGATTTTTGAGGGCGCTGAATCCATATATGCACTCACAACAAAGATTCATTGAAATCACAAGTTTGTCAGGTGAACTCTTTACAATCAAAGTTCCATAGGATTTTTAAGGGTTATAAATCCATATATGCGCTCACAACAGAGATTCATTGAAATCACAAGTTTGACAGGTGTACTCTTCACAATTAAAGTGCCCTAAGAAATCTCAAGTTTGACAGGTGAACTCTTTACAATCATATTGCCCAAGGATTTTTTAAGGTGATGAATCCATATATGCACTCACATAAGAGATTCATTGAAATCACAAGTTTGACAGGTGAACTCTTCACAATCAAAGTTCCTAGGACTTTTGATGGTGTTAGATCCATATATGCACTCACAGTAGAGATTAATTGAAATCACAAGTTTGATAGGTGAACTCTTCACAATCAAAGTGTCATAGGATTTTTGAGGGTGTTGAATCCATATATGCACTCAAAAAACTAGGTTAAACAATATGAATCAAGCTAAACTCCATAAAGTACCACATATAGACAATTCTATTAAAGTACCCTAGATTTATTTAACTCCAGATCTACCCAGTGTCAACAAGGATGAAATTTATTTTTTGAAAACCTCTTTTAGAGTGAAAAGAGATTTGATCCCTCTTGGTGCTTGGAAGATCCAGAATTTATATCTAAGCTAGTTTAGTTATTAATTTCTTATAATTATAATTATAGTTATTAATTTTATTTTTTATCTAATT
>APFE030904954.1:267649-292827 GCA_000404065.3 Pinus taeda
GTGGCATTACAACATCTCTTCTATAACACCCCAAGCAAAAAAACTATATCACATGACTTATTTTTATTAATGTAAGTTAAAAGTTAAAAATTTAAAAAACTTATGTCATGATATAAAAATTATTTAAGAATAAAGAAAATTAGGATTTTAAAAACTTGTGATAAGTGACATGATATAAATATTATTTAAAAATAAAGAAAATTAGGAATTATTTTAACATGTTAATCCTCTTAGGAAAAAGTGAAAAGGCTAATACAGTAATCAAACAACCCTAACTATCAGATAAAATAGTTGGGTTGAGTATGAGACCTAAATGGTGGGATAAAAATAACACTTTTTTTATAGTCTAGGAAGAGACATGGAAGAGACAGAAATATAGTAGCACAGACCGAACAATGGATCATTTTCTATGGCTAGAGATAAATGTCATAGTGTGTGGGTGCTGAAAAATAAAAGAACTAAGGGAGACACATATGGTTCTTAGAAAATACCAGTGTGAAATAATGACCAACCAATGGAACCCCTATTAATGAATTAGCAGGACATTGCTTAGGATTTAAGCGGTAATCAAGAAAGGAATAACTCTTACAAAGTTGAAGTTTTTCATTCTTCTTAACAATTAAGAAAAGATAGTACAGAGACCACAATGATAATTTTCTATGGCTAGATATAAATGCCATAGTGTGTGGGTGTTGAAAAATAAAATAACTAAGGGAGATAAATATGGTTCTTAGAAAACACGAACTATGGGAGATAAATATGGTTCTTAGAAAATTGTAGTGGGATATAATGACCAACCAGTGGAACCCCTATTAATGAATTAGCAGGACATTGCTAAGGGTTTAGATTGTAATCAACCAAGGAAGAACTCTTACAAAGTTGAAGTTTTTCATTCTTCTTAATAGTTAGGGTTTAGGCAATAATTAAACAAGGAAGAACTCTTACAAAGTTGAAGTTTTTCATTCTTCTTAATAGTTAGAGAATAGCATGGGGAAAAACTAGACAAAGAAGTTGGTTCAAGGTTGGATGGAATGTGAAGGCCTTAATCTTGTTCCTGAAAAGGTTCAAATAAGTGTAGTAGGTTAATTACTTGAATAATGATTGTAAGTTATTTTAAACTAATCTTGTGTTGTACGAAGAAACACAGTGATTGTAATTTATTTTAAACTAATCTTGTGTTGTACGAATAAAGAAGTGATTCTAAGTTATTTTAAACTAATTTTGTGTTTTACGAAGAAAGAAGTGATTGTAAGTTTTTTTAAACTAATCTTGTGTTGTACCAAGAAATAAGTGAGTGTAAGTTATTTTAAACTAAGCTTGTGTTGTACGAAGAAAGAAGTGATTGTAAGTTATTTTAAACTAATCTTTCATTATACGAAGAAATACGTGATTGTAAGTTATGTGAAACTAATCTTGTGAAAGACAGTGTATGAAATGGTAAAAGATTGACCAAATAATATTGATGTGACCAAATAATATTGAGGTGATTAATTCGAAAGACATCCTTACTAAATTATGGATAAAAAAAGCCTAAGATCTAAGATTGAATATATGTTAATATTTTTGTGAAAATAAGAAAACAAATACATAGTAGAAACTAAGTCTCTAGGAAAGTACTAAGTCTCTAGTTTTCTTAGAGATAATAAATATATCTAGATTACTAGAAACGGTTTAATATTTTTATCCATGTAAAATGATTACATACAATAAAATGTTTCTAATTTCTAATTTCAATTGGATAAAATTAGAAATTCAATAGGCTCAACCTTCAATCTCCTTGAACACAGGGAAATTCCCTACCATAGAGAGAATCCCTAGGGTAAAATATTCTGGTACCAAAAAATAAATATATATATATATATATAAACACATTCTAGAAGACCTACAGGATCAAATATATTAAAATAAAAACTTCTTGTTGAATGAAATGAATAGCATGCTCTGAACCGATATATAAGAAAATAGAGTAACTTTTGTTTAAGAAACGATATCAGAAAATGAAAGAAGTTTTCATACTAGAAAGTGCATATATCATAAATAAAATTAGACATAATACATGCAACAACTATCTCTTGAATTTCACAACGGCCCTTGGCCAAAAAATAAGTAAGTTAAAGACAAGTAAAAGTGAGTGAAAATAGAAGAGTCTCCTCCCAAAAATATATAATTATAATTCAGCGTGTTTGACATAGGAATCCCATGGGGGTTATATTATATAATGTACACACAAATATATATGTCAAAAACCCCTTATAGTCCTTGCCATCACAATAGCTTGGGTACTTAGATGTTCTTGTGGTTTAATAATTACTTATACATTAAGAAAATTAAATGATCGATGATCTAGATTTAATAATACATAAAAGATAAGATGATAATCACGTAACTTAGTTCGAGTAGGGTTTTATAACCAATAGAGAACCCTGACACAAATAGAGAAAAACTATGTAAGAACTTGATAGACAACACTGAAGCCATTCGTGGACCAAGGTAAACAAAAATAAACGTATTGGTAATTCCTCCTTTTCACACCCTTTAACTCCAATATAACTCGACATACATGCAAAGAGGACCAATGAGATCAATTATTAGCAATAAAATTAGCATTCATCTATCGAACAAAATATAATAAGGAATGAAAGAGATCAGGAGAAGGTTTATCACTCTATACATGTAAAGTCATATAGCACAACCATTATCCCACCTAATAGTAGCATATTCACTGAAGATTAGAAGAACAATATTCTTTATTGGAAAGTAAAATGAAAAAAAAAGGAGAGGAATTTAGCCAAATATCACATGCAATACAAGAATTAAGAGTGCAAGAACCTCTTTCCATTCCTGTAAGCCAATGGGGAAAGGAAAATCAATATCGACCATTGGAGTCATAGATGTCTCCAGAACTTGAGGCAAAACCCCTATGTGCAGGACGACATTAACTTTAAACGAAGCAGCAAAAGAAAATGAATAGGCCTCTAAGCCACTAGGTTAGGATTTTTTTCTTTAGAAAACATTTTCAATGTTTCAATAAAATTTCGAGAAATTACTTGTATGACACTAAGATAAGAAGTGGCCTGGTAAAACCCATGAAATTAGATACATGAGGAAACATAAATTTATGTATCGAGCATGGTGGAACAAAACTTTGTAAATTTCCATGGAAGGAACCCTAGGGTTTGTCATATATTTTTGAAAAAAATAGTAGATCCTTCTTGCTCCAAGAATCTTTAGAGAGAATGAGAGCATCGGTGAATATAAAGGGAGGTGGCTACCCTAACCACTGTGGCAAGTAATCCCCATTGTTAAAATCAATCTAGACCATCCAAGATGCAAGCTATCACACAATAGACATGTAGATGGATAACCCGATATAAAATTCAAAATATATGAGTACACTAATTGCTAAGTCACATATACAATGGAGGAATTATTGTACTTCATTCCACTTTCCCAACACAATAATATATATAAATCGTGATAAGAAAAATATTGGAACCCCAAGCCTAGGCATATTACTCCATATGTTGCATTCAAATTTCCATATCCTTATATATAAGAGGGCCGAGACCGTTAGGTCTACTCTTATTGTAAACGAAGTTAAAGGTAAGTTGAAACATTAAGCGCTCAAGCAAAAGCATTTTCATATGTATATAAAGTTCTGCCAAGTAAAACATACCTTAGCAAAGCATAAAAATATAATTAGTTTAAAATATATATATATACAAGGGAAATAATAAAAGGAAGTGTGTCAACATTGATATATATATAATAATTATGATATTTAGACCTAGTCACGACTCGAGAAAAATAGATAGTGGGATCTATAGATAAAAGAAATTTTGAACATAGTAGTAGCAGTGCCCTAATTTTTCATCATTTATTGTAGAAAAGTCTCACAAAATTTGAGGCTTCCATTTAGTCATCAGTTGACTTTGCAAACAGATTGCAAAATAATTATGGAGTTAGGAATAAATAATTTGTTGATTACTTAGAATAATTATATATACACATTTCTAATTTATATAAAAAGGAAATAAAAACAAATTATTATGGTGATAATCTCTTAAGAGGGGGATGTTACAAGTGGTATCAAAGCCAATTTAAAAAGTTGTGGCCTTTTGAGCTAACTATGTTTTCATTCATTAATGATTAATTATGTGTGTAGAGAAAAAGTGAGACGTGCAAGATGGATGAACTACAAAATACACATATTGGATAAGAGGAAATTTATGTACCCCTACAACAACAAACACAAATTCCCAATAGAGAGTTGTTGTACATGATGAGAAATTTACAAGATAAAAGAATAAACTATTGCTCAAAACGTCAGAGACTCTTGAAAGCTAGTGTGGAAAAAGAACAATTAATTAAAAATTTAACTGATAAGTCAAACCCAAAAACTGTAAAAACAATAAGGGATGAGGAGAATGGGGAGGACATTCAAATGAAATACTGCAGAAGTTGTACCAGATAGTAAAGAAGAGAAAATAATTGAAGCAAAGGAACATGACTCCTCCAAAATGCTGGAGAAGGTTGGAAAGAAACCAAATATAGAACTTCACAGGGAATTTCAAAAGATTAGACCCATAGTCTTTAGTGGGGAAACAAAAGAAGCGATTGAAGCCTCATTGTTGAATACTAGTAGATATTTTAAAGTATACTACTATTCTACATAATTAAATCCAAGCTAGGCACATAACAATTATAAGGAAAATCTTCCTTATGGTGGGAAGAAATGAGGATTGTCCACAATATAGAAGGTAAGGAGGTGGATTGGGAAGAATTCTAGAGATTATTTAAGGGAAAGTACTTATATGAGTGTTATTTTAATGAAAAAGCAAAGTAATTTCATGAGTTAAAATTGGGACAAATGTCAATGGATGAACTAATAATGAAGCTTACCCATTTGCTGCATTATGTACCATACCCTAAGGATGAAAAGGAAAATATGCAATGTTTTATAAATTTTCTTCCACTTTCCTTCAAGGACATAATTGAATATGATAATTTGAATGCTCTAGATGAAGTAATCAGAAAGGCATAGATTGTTATCAAAAATCTAGACAAAGAAGTGAAAATCAGAAGCCTTGGTTAGGAAACAAAAAGGATAAAATGAATTATGGAATGAAAATCAGAAAAATTGGATTGTCTAAGGAGTTGGGAAGGAGTAATCCGAAATGAAATTGGAGAAATAGTGGAAATACAACCTCTAAGATGCAAAACAGTCCTAAGCTGGATCAAAACAAGAAGAAACTAATAAAGGAGGAAATGGAAAGGGAAAAGAAAATTTAAGGTGTTGGGGCTATGGGGAGCCTCATTTATTGAGAAACTATCCTTATGGCAACAAAATTATACAAAATGAACAATAATTAAACAAAGCCTCTAGAATCAACAATGCGGCTAGTAATATATTTCACATTAACACAACATTAGAAGGATACGCAACAAGGTACCAATCCATCATGGTGGAACTTGAAGGTACAATTTCTAACCATAAAATTTCTATATTGATAGACGCTAGCACTATTTTAAGCTATGTTAGCCCTCAGTTAGTAGAAAATTTCAAGTTTAAGTAAAAAAAACATGAATTAGTCATTAGTACAATTAGCCACAGGAAGAAAAAGGAATATCACTCATTGGATAAAAACTTGTCTAGTGACCTTGAATTGAATATAGACTATTGTAAGCATGAACATATTACCTTTTGGCTCTTACGATGTGTTGACAGGTGTGGATTGGTTAGACAGACACCATTCAATTGTTCATTTTTTGAACAAAATTGTTATATGCACAAAAAAAAGTGAAGAAGTGTGGATTATCAAAGGCATACCTAGACCTATGTTTGTGCGATAGGTATAAACTTTACAGTTAAAACAAGCTCCAAGGAAGGGGTGTTGGCTCTTTATTGTCCCAGTGAAATAAAACAGCTAACAAATTGAATAGATCAATGGATGAAATGGAGGTCATTAAAGATTATCCATATATATTTCTAGATGATATTCTAGGGTTGCCTCCAAAAAGGAAGATATAGTTCTCCGTAAAATTGATACTTGGATCAGCTCTAGTATCAAAAGCCCCATACTAAAAGAGTGTGTTAGAGCTTATCGAACTAAAAATTCAACTACAAGAAATGCTTAATAAGGGATACATATGACCTAGTGTGTCACCATCAGGTGAATGGATTCTCTTTGTCAAAAAGAAGGACAAGACCTTTAGGCTAGGCATTGATTATCACCAATTGAACAAGTCAACTATTAAAAGTACACATCCTCTTCCGAGGATTGATAACTTGTTTTATCAAGTCAAACGAGCAATGATATTTTCAAAAATAGTTCTCAAGTTTGAATATCACCAGCTGAGAAACAAGTGTACATTCCCAAGAAAACCTTTCAAACACGATATGGGAATTATGAATTAATGGTTTTTACCCTTTGAGCTTACAAATGCCCCTGCTACGTTTATGTGTTTAATGAATATCATGTTTAGCAATTTTTTGGACAAGTTTGTGTTGATATTTATAGATGACATACCGGTATACTTGAAGACAATCGAAGAACATAAACAAAGTTTAAAAATAATGTTGCAAACTCTGTGTGACCATCAATTGTATGTAATTCACCAAGTGTGCATTCTACCAAGATAAAATAAAGTATCTTTCTCATGTTATATCCAAAGAAGGCATAATAGAGACTTAGAGAAGATGAAATATATACTTGACTAGCCAGTCCCAAAGGACGTAGTAGACATAAGATCATTCATGGAAATAACTAGATATTATCATAAATTTATCGAATGTTTTTCAATAATAGCACACCCCATTCCTTCTTTATGGAAGGAGGGCGTAAAATTCGAATGGATCCATAAATTCCAAGACAATTTTGAGAGGCTAAATCAAATGTTGACAAAGTCACCCATACTACAGATAGTAGACCCAAGCAAAGAGTTTGTTTTGTGTACCTATGAAATCTTGGAAGGGTTAGGGGGAGTATTAATGCAAGAGGGACATGTGATAGCATATGAGTCCCACAAATTAAAGGATCATGAGAAAAAACTATGAAATATATGGTTTAGAGTTAGTCATTGTTATTCATTCCCTCAAGATGTGGACGCGTTATTTGATGGGTAAGAAATTCACACTAATAACATACCATCTTAGCTTGAAATACTTTTTCATCCAACCCAATTTAAATGCTAGGCTAGCTAAGTGGATGGTTTTCCTGAGTGACTATGATTTTTATATAAAGCATATCAAAGGAAAATAGAACATGGTGGTTGATGCTTTAAGTACAAACTTAAGATCCTTGTGTGAAACTAGACTGACTAAAGTTAAAACATAATTTTCTGAACAAGTAAAAAGGGCAAGCACAAGTGATCAGCATTATAAAAGGATTTATGACAATGTGAGAGATGGATTTCCTAAGAAAAACATATAAGATATGAAACTAAGAATAATGGATTGTTGTTATAACAAAAAAACCTTCAAATTCTAAAGGAACATGAAATTAAACAATTGATTTTGGCTGAATACCACAATAAATAATATTCAGCATACCCATGGTACCAAAAAATGATTTATGCACTTAAAATATAGTTTTGTTGGCCTAGAATGAAAAGGGAAATTACATAATATTTGACAAGATGTGAAGAATGTCAACTGATAACAAAAAACATTAGCATCCAACAAAATTGTTGAACTTCTTACCAATTTTTGAATGGAAATGGGGGGTGATATCTCTAGACTTTATTACTAGGTTACCCAAAAAAATATTTAGCAACATGATTCCATTATGCTGGTGGTGTACAAGTTAGCAAAAATTGTCATTTTATTACTGTACAATCCAACTATAAGGCTACACAAGTGGAAAAATGTTTTATGAAAGAAATCTTTTGCTTACAAGGAACACCTAAGACAATAATTTTAGATTCTGATGCAAATTTTTCATCAAACTATTGGAATATTTCAGTATCGCTTCTCACCCACAAATGAATGGAAAAATAGAAAGAGTTAACTAGGCATTAGAAGATATTTTGCATATGTATGTCATGAATTGACCCAATATGTCGGACGAAATTCTACACTTGGTAGAGTTTTCCTACAATAATGCCTACCAAGCCTCATTTATGATGAACCCCTTCAAAGCCTTGTATGGTAGAAGATGTCATGTTTCCTTGAATTGGTGTAAAGTGGAAGACAAACTTAAAATAGGTCCAGAATAGTTGGAAGAGATGGAATACATAGTAAAGAAAATAATACATAATTTAAAAGCTTCCAAGCACATACAAAACACATTAGAGAAATTTTGACATCTAAAATGGGCCTAAAAAAAAATGTACAACCAAAATAAAATTTATAAGAACTAATAGGATTCAAGATGATGGTGTAAACCTTGGCGGATTATTATCCATTTTTGGATTATAAAGTAAAAATGTTAAAATATTAAAAATATTAAAAATTATTTTTCAACTCATATTTTCAACTTATCTCCCTCCAGCTTTACTCAAATTTAAAGTGAGAGCACTCGTTGGATGTGGAATTTAATTCCCAATCCAAGGATTACCCATGCTGCATATTTTTTATGGACACTTCTATACAAAAAAATAGTAATACATGAAAAACGTGCTTATAATCACGTTTTTTCATGTAGCAGGGTCCATCGAAAGTTGTAACATGGGTACACTTTGGACGAGGAATTAAATAATGCATCCAATGAGTTCTATTGCTTGAAATTTGAGTAAAACCATAGGGAGATAAGCTGAAAAAAGAGATTTGAAAAAATAGTTTTTGTTTTCTCCCTCTAAAGTTTGATGATGTAATCTAAATTTTCTTTATTATCTCCATTATATTTTATGATATTCCTTAGGAGGTGCATATTAGACCTCGAAAATTCTTTAATGGCTACACTAATCTCAAAATAACACATAAATAATTCAATGTGTGAGAATTTGTTTATGTCAAAGTCAAACCAAAAAGGAGCTCCTTAAAGCTAGGGAATTTTTCTAAATTAGCTCCATGATTCAGTGGGCCCTTTGAGATCTTGGCTAGAGTTGGGCCAATGACTTATCAACTGGAATTACCAACACCTGTTAAAGTTCATAATGTTTTTCATGTATGGATGATAACATGGAGATGAGATACACCTTTTGGTGAAATTAGGGTGCATTTTGGTGAAGAAAGGATACACGATTGAGAAATTTTAAGTGCTCTATCGAGTTGTTGAGGCACTTAAAAATAGATCAATCAAGCATTTAAAAAAACCCTTAATCGAGAGTTATGGCTCGATCAAGCATTATTTCTTATTAAAAATACCCCAACCGCAACCTAAGAAAGTCATTTTGCTCATACTGTGAGAGGAAAAGGAGTTCGATGAAAGATTTTTAAGTTCAATCAAGATGGAGGAACTTAATCCAGCTACCCGTCAACCCTGCCAAAGAACTAGAGGCTCAGGTTGACGTAGGTTTCCTATCATTTTTATCTCTTTTATTTATTTATTTTCTATAAATAAAATAAATTCATTTGAAGAAAAACCTAGCATACAAAAACTAATCATGAAAACCACCATGAAAACCCCAAAAATCCAGCACGAAAACCCTTGAAAACCACAAAAAGCTATAATTTAGGATTTTTTTTTTTTTTAGTTTCATTGTATACATTATCTGCAATGGTAGCATGTTTGTTACCATCCTAGATCCATCTTAACTATAGATATATCAAGCGTCAAGAGGGATCAAATCTATTGAGGTGTAAACCACCTTTTTGAGTGCAAAACTTGAAGAAAGGTTTGTACCTCGAGAGATTTGATCCCTCTTGGAGCTTGATAGACCTCGAGTTAAGATGGATCTAGGTTGCTTTAATTAATTTTTTATTTTTTTGTTTAATGTTTTATTTTTATTTAATTTTTAAGTAAAAAGTTTAGATAATAATATGACAAGACATTACAACAGTCTTTCTCCATATTGAGATGGAGAGTGTCTCTCACCCAAAAGGGCAATAATATATATATATATATAGTAGTATATATATATATATATATATATATAATATTATATATATTATTATATATATCAATATATTTTATATATATATACTGGTGAAATGAGAGGTGGTTTTTGGGCATGTGGTATTGATGTGCCACAATATTGGCCAACGTTGTGCTATGGTTAATAATATCCATGGTAAAGTGGGGTGAGTGTCCATGGTTAAAAATCTTGTTATATTGTAACTATTATTTTGATTGTGAAATAAGAGATAGCTTTTCGGCATGCAAAACTATTTATACTTTATATATTTTAATTTGACATAGGTGTAAATATATCTAAAAAGTAATTATAATCTCTTTTCTTTTATATTTAATTAAAAAAATGTTATAAAATTAAATTCAAATAAATAATTATAAAATATCTTTGAATGTGAAATTAGAGATGGTTTATGCACATGTTGTATTGATTATACATGGTATTGGCCCATTGTATTGTACAAGGCCTATTTACAAGTTAATAATATTTATCACAAAGTGGACATGAATATCCATGGTTAAGCATATTGTTGTATTGTAAGTGTATTGTAAGAATTAAAGTATTGATGCACTTATTAATTAAATTTAAGTATAATTCTAGAATCATTATTCTATTTTATAAGGTAAAATGGATTTAACTTATTGTTGCTAATAAGTTATATATTTTAATGTTATATGATTATTATTTTTTCATTTTATCTAACAAAATTATTGTTAATTTTGTTAATAAAAACAAAATTATAATATATCAAATTGAATTTTACTATTTTTATTTCTTTTAATTTTTTAGGGGCACTTCAACATCTTTGGCTCTATATCACTTTTATCTAACATGTAAAGTTCTCACTTTTAACTGACATGTAAATTTTATGTATTATAAATTAGACATATTAATATAAATTCAATATATTAACGCATGTGAAATGTTTACAACTTTCTTACATTACACCTACACATCAATCCTATAAATTTTCTAATAAATTTCAAAATTTCCAACAATTTGACTAAAAATATGCAAAAGAAATTCAAGACAGAAAAACAATTAAACTATAACCAATAAAGAAAAAAATCAAGAAATATAAATGACATAATGAATTGGTTGTTCATGGTGAACCTTTATTAAATAAAATAAGAAATTTTATTTCATTTTATTTTAAATTTAAATAATTTTTTAATAATAATATAGTAATTTGTTATATAAAATTAATTTACTTGAATAAAATATTAACTAAATTAAGAGTCCAAAACATTGTTAACCACACACACAGAGATATACCCTTCATAATTACATAAGATGAGTGATGTTCAACAACTTTTTAAAAGTCGAGTTGATATATAAACTATAATTTTCCTTAAAATTTCCATTACTCATATTTGTAAAATTGTTTAATATAATGATATGAAAAATATATATATCTCTAAGTTCCCAACCTTATTTACTTCATTAGTTAAGTAATGATTTCGTAACTTACACTTCCTATATTTTTACTTAAATATATAACCAACATATCATATCTATATATATATATATATATATAAGTTCAAGTTTCAACAATGCATCATTGATACATATATTAAATAAATGGTGAAAAGTGCATTTAAAGTGAATATATAAGCATTTTGACTCTTTTCTAATTTGTACCATATTGTTTCACTATGTAGTGTGTCATACCAGAAACATTGTCTTCATGTGCTTGTACCTAGTACATGTCATGTATCAAAATCAAACATAATAAGAACTTGTGGAGAATTTGCTTGGCATAAAGTTTTATTAGTTTTGCAAATAGGTTTATATCAATTTGTAACATATATGTACATATTTATTCTCTATGAAAAAATGTATTATCTATAAAAGGGGAAAAGTGTAAGTTAGACTTGATCACATTTTTCGATTGTGTTTACATAGAACTCAATACTTGGTTGATAATTTATAGAAAAAAACACTCTATTTAGTTTAGGACATTAACATAGATTATTCTACTTGAGTTTGTAAATGGTTTTTTTGTCAACATTATTTCTATATCAACAGTTTTTTCTTGGATTAGTTTGTATGTATTATATGTAATTTATAGAGCCATCTCCCTTATAATTCCCAACTGCAACCTGTCAGAGTGTTGGGGATCTGTTATACACGGTCGGGCTATATCACGTAGCCATACTAGAGTGTCTATTCCACTCATAGGTCTTCCCTCCGATGCTAGTCAGAGTGTTAGAGACAATGTTTCTATCTCTGTTGATGATCTTGCTACATATAGTGGACCTTGTCCACCTGTTGCACGTATACATCTTGAATTTTAAATCCTCTTTAAAATTTATGTGTCTATGTCTTGAAATTGTCTTTAATTTTAAATCGTCTTCAATTAACGTGTTTGAATTTAATGTATCTATTATTATGCTTCAAGTTTTTTATATATTAAATTATGTTTATGATTTGTAGACCCTCACCAGGGTGATGATGAAGTTCAAAGTGTAGTGTTGATCCCTCCGTGGAATGAAGCTATAGCCAGTATCATAGTTGAGGATGTTAGGACCCAACAGACATGGATCACACAAGAGTTGGATAGTTTCTAGTTCACCTACTAGGCGTACTTTGTCTCTAATGCTAGATAGCATGAACAGGTTGATTGAGTCATACTAGAGGGAAGGCCCACAAATCCATTTCCTATATTCCATGCATAGGATTAGGATGTTAAAGATTAGACATCCACATACTTGGAGTGAGGTGAAAGATGCCACAAAGAACATTGATATTCGTGGGGATTTGTTTGACATCCCTCTGCACTATCGTGTTAGACACATTGGTTCTATTCTACTAAAATATTTTAAGAATGTTGATACAACCCCCTTTTCTTATGATCAAATCATTGGAGCTTGGGGCCAGTTCCCCCACCATGAACAAGTCCCAATTTACTCTTCAAAGAAAATATATGTGGTTCTTGTGCTACATATGAGGTCAGATTAAACCAACATTGGTTCTAAGTTTTATTGACTCGACTTGGGATGTAATTAAGAATGTATCCGGTCTCATAGGGACCTTGCACATGTAGCACTACATCAGAGATTATTTCCATAACCTCATCAGAGCGTGGTATTGTTCATGGAGCTAGAGAAGTCACCACAACCTGGCACTGAGACTTGGCATACCATTGCAAATAACATGTAGAGGACATTGGCCATTGCATATGTCGCATTGTGTGGAGAGATGAGAAAACCACCTTCGTTGCCTCCTGGCCCACCTATTGCATTACATTATGATTCATACTCAAGAATCTAGGGCGTGACCAACTTTTGTCATATGCACATACATGTCGTGATACCATCCATGACACTTGGAGGGTGTGCGACCCATGTGACATAGACCAAGTACATATATACATAAATTTTGACAATTATACATTATTTATATTAATAAGTTTGTACCAGATTGCATTTATATTAATAACTTCATGATAACATGCATTCACAACCCAGCTACATGGATGAGCTTTTGAAGTTATCTAAGGTGGTAGTTGACCAACAAGAGAAGCCTCCTCTAGTGCATGTTTCCATGGTTCAGTCTCCTCCACCTCCACATCCACTACATAACACGCATGGGCTAATAGTTGAGGTGAAGTTTTTTATTCCTAATATTTCAACGTTATCTTTTTTTAAGTTACATGTATGCATGCTAATTAATTCATAGACTAATTATAATTTGTTTGTGCCATTTCGTACATAGGCCCAGATGCAGAGGGGTGTCGACGCCAAATTTATGTGGACACATGAATGGGATGTTGGGTATGGAGGCATTGAGCCATAGGTAGGGGGCTCCAAAACTAGATTGATCAGACCCCCATCCCACCTAGCTTCCATTTGCACTCGATTGAGTAACAAGTAGGGGACTATTTAAATACACAGTTCTAAATCATTTATTTCCATCTTGTCTATTTTTTAGAAATACTGCTCTAATTAATTTGAATTTGAATGTGTTATATTGCAGTACTAGATTATGGACTCTCACTCTGTGCAATACAATAGAGATATGAGTTTTAGAAACGATACTTTCTAGAGTTGATAATAGATAGTTTGTATATTTTCAGGCCCATTTCATATGGCACATCCACATGTGATGTATAGACTTTGAATATTTTCATACATGGACAATTTATGGATGTATGAACATTATTTTAGTTTGTGGAATTTCATGTGTATAATGTAACTTGTATATGTTTTCATATGGATAGTTTATTATCATACATAGTTAACAAGATAACAATTTTTAATTGTCAAGAAATAAACTAGGAAAATAAGTATAATATTCGATTGTGATACAATTCAGTTTGATACGTATGGTCATCGTTCAATTAAAAAACACAAATAGGATTGAAATACATTTTCAATTCAACTTTAAAAGATGTCTTCAATTAGTAATGTTCAACTAATAATTTTTATTAAATTTATTTCTTTTGAGGTCATCTAAAGGAGCTTAGGCATAACACATGATATACATAAAATGTATTAAAATTTAATATACCAAAAAACATTTAATGATACCTGTTAGGGTGCTATAATATAGGGATCTTAGTCATTTTAGTATTTCTATGATCTTGAGGTGAATTCGTAAATGTCAATCTTGATTTCATGAGTGTTATAGTTTAAAGGGGACTTTTGTAAATAATAGTTCTAAGTTTTAGGTATCAAATGTCATGTAAAGTCTCCAAAGTCAAAATGGCTTATTTGGCAGGATGAGATCAAAGTTCGTGTGGTGTCGTCATTAAGATGTCATTATGGAGCTCATCAATCATCATGAAAGAGTCTAAAGATACCATGTCATGAACATTTTTAGTTATCTAAGTTAGTTATGGTGAATTATGTCAGTTATAGGGGTCTATTATGATAGGTCATGTCATGCCTATAACATTTCAACAAGTGCCACTTCATTTTGAAATGGATCATCATTATCATAAAGGAAGAAACTAGAGGTAGATGAATTTTTAAAAAGCTAATAGGGTTTTCCATTTCACTCATTTGAAGCCCATTCTCTACTCTAAATTCTTTGAAGATTGAGAAGAAGAAAAATGCATGTCTGTAAGTTGAAGTTGTTGTGCGAATTGGAGTTTGTTGCGTAAATGAGGGAATTTCTACACATTTCAATAAATCATCAATTAAGTAGCAAGGGTTTCTTTGACTATTATTAGATTTTTGATGATGTATGTGCCCTATTTTATCTTTCCAAACTAATCAAAAGCCTCAAGACACCACCTAACCATTAGAGGCAATAACTAGTGCAAAAGTGCTTGTTGCGCTTGTGCCATTGGTATTTTGCTACCCAAAAAAACTTTCATTGTTGTGTTCATTTTCTATGTTGGACTCTTCATGCCTTGATTAAAAAACCCAATCAAATATCATTAATCAAATCATTGCTTGCCTCTTTAAAAATCCATAATTCCCATATGTTGTGCATTTTCCTTGTTTGATGTATGTTTTTCCTATTTCCCATTATGGTACAAGTTTACTCTTCAAGACCATCCCATATCACTCTAACAGGTCTGAAAATATTTAACACATGGCCATGGATAACTTAAATAAAAAATAATTTTAGGGAAATAAAACAACAATTGGTCGAAGCAACACAGTCCGAAAGAAGGATAAGAAGAGGTAGTTTGGATTTACTTGCAGAAGTAGAACATAGTTAAAGTTCATAAGGTGGAGGTCCCAAAGTTTATTATTTTTTTATTTTTACCTATAAAATTTGCACAGGTCAGCATTTTAATGAATAATGTAAAAATGCAGCAAGACATTCTGTGCATTTGTCATGACTCCTCATTTTGATAAAAACAAGTGAAATTTTAAAGTTTTGGATAGTCTTATGGGATGTTATAAGGTAAACATTATTGGGGGGTGTTGCCTCAAGTAGTGTTATGCTCTTAACATACAAGAAGATACTAGAATACCAAATATGCAAAGAAATGTACCTAGAACATAGAACAATGAGAAATAACAGCAAGTATTTTATTATTCAGAAAGCAATGTTCACTTGCCTCTTCGAGGGGGCAACCAACAATAGAGCAGAGCTTGATTACAAAATAAGACACAATACTCCTTAAGGGGAGTCTCTATCCTTTATATAGGATTCATACATGCAATACCATGGAACAATACCATGGTTCTTATTAATACCATCTATCTGATACGATGGCCCATTTGCAACTAACTGTGGTCCCTTCATTAAATACAGGTTAACCACTTACAATTATTAATATGTGATTTATTCACTCTTTACTTAACTATAACTATGACTCAATCCTATTACATAAATAAGGGGGCTAGGGTGGGACCCTAACATGCCCTCCCCCATAAGAATAGCCTTGTCCTCAAGGCTGGAGATATGGAGACTACTAAAGAATAGTGGCTGGTTCCCAAGTTGCATCTTTCGGAGAGGTGTCTTTCCACTTGACAAGGACTTCCTTGATCATGGGGCATGCAGGTGCCTTTCTCATGTATCAAGAACCTATTCAGGTTGGAGCCAGATTGACTCTTCTTCATCCAGTTCAGGTAGACTGGTTTGAATTCTATAATTGTTCCCAATCACTTTCTTGAGGCATAAGACATGGAAAACTGGATGTATTTTTGCAGTGGGTGGCAAATCTAACTTGTAGGAAACTTCTCCAATGTGTTGAAGTACTTGATATGGTCTGTAGAATTTTGGAGATAGTTTCTGACAACCCTTGTCTTTGAGTGATGTTTTCTTATATGGTTGCAACCTCAAAAATACCTGATCCCCTTCCTGAAATTGGCATTCTGAGTGATGTTGATCTACCTATTGCTTCATGTGATTTTGAGCTTGATGAAGATTCTCTCTAAGGTGAGCCAAAATGGTTGTGCAGTTCTGTAGGAGTTGATCCACTGCTTGTACCTTCGAGCATCCCTTGATATAAGAAGTAGGGGAAGGAGGGAGTTGACCATAAACTGCTTCATATGGAGTCATTTTGGTGGTGGCATGATAGTTGTTGTTATACCACCATTCAGCTAGAGGTAAACATTGTACCCAGAGATGTTTCTTTTCTGAAGTGAAACACCTAAGGTAGGTTTCCAGACATTCGTTGACTGCTTCAGTTTGACCATCAGTTTGTGGATGATAGGAAGTACTGAGTTGTAGTTGGGTAACTTCTAGTTGGAAAAGTTCCTGCCAAAAGTTACTGGTGAAGACCGAGTCATGATCAGACACAATGGAAGTGGCATGCCATGCAATTTGAAGATATGATCCATGAAAGATGGAGCAACCAAATTCAGTGTAAAAGGGTGGGGTAGGGCCCAAAAATGAGCATACTTAGAAAGTCTGTCAACAACCACCATGATGACTAACTTGTTTCCTGACTTTGGAAGACCCGTAATGAAATCCATAGAAGCCTCCATCCATATTAAGGCTGGGATGAGCAATGGCTATAATGTGCCTGGGGATTTGACTATTTCTCCTTTGTGGCACTCATAGAAGTCACATTCAGCTACAAAAGTAAGAATGTCATTTTTCATGCCTGTCCAAAAAAAAGATCTTCGAGTGCGAGCATACCTCTTCTGAAAGCCTGAATGTCCTACAGTGGGTGATGAGTGCAACTCCACCAAAATGCAGCTGTTGAGGGTGGATGTTGGTGATATTACGACTTTGTTGTTGTAGCAAAGAATCTCATCTTGCCACAAGTAGCCTGTTGTGGAATTTGGATTTGCCTTCAATTGATTTATTAGTTGGGAGAGCTAGGGATGTGAAAACCATTCCTTGCAAGCCTTTTCAATCCATTCTAGAATGAGAAGGAAAATTACGAGCAGGGTATTTTCCTCCTCAAATTGGCGGGATAACACATCTGCTACAATATTTTCACACCCTTTCTTGTAAATTATCTCGTAATCATATCCCAGAATTTTGGCAAGCCATTTATTTTGTTGTGGTGAGGATAGGCGTTGCTCCAAAAAATATTTAAGGCTTTGATGGTCTGTGTGAATTTGGAAATGGTGCCCCAATAAGTATGTCACCAAGGATTTACTCCATGTAAGATGGCTATCATCTCCTTCTCATAGGTAGATTATCCCTGATTCTTCCCACTTAGTTGTTGGATCGTGAAGGCCAAGGGTCGACCTTCCTACATTAAGACTGCCCCAATACCCATACTCGAAGCATCACATTCTATCACAAAAGATTTGGTGAAGCCGAGTAGTGCTAAGACTAGAGTGGAATACATGGCATGTTTGAGAGCTGTAAAGGCCTGTTATGCTTCATCGTTCCATAGGAATGAATTTTTCTTGAGGATTTGAGTGAGGGGCCTAGCAATACGACCATAATTGCAGAAAAAATTGCGATAGTAGCCTGTGGGACCCAAAAATCCTCTTAGGCTCTTCAAGGTCTTAGGTTGAGGCCACTCCTACATTGCTTGGATATTTTTGGGGTCCACCCTGACACCTTCATGCCCCACAATGTGGCCTAAATACTCAACTTCTTCCATGCCAAAAGAACACTTGGAAATCTTTATGAATAATTTATGCTTGTAGAGCAATTGCAAGAGGAAATATACATGCTGAAGATGTGTGGCTGAAGTGCGACTGTAGATGAGGATGTCATCAAAGAAAACCAGGACAAATTTTCTGAGATATGGTTTGAGGAGGTGGTTCATAAGGCTCTGAAAAGTGGATGGGGAATTACAAAGACTGAATGGCATGACCAGGAACTCATAATGGCCTTCATGAGTTCGGAAAGCATTCTTTGGAATGTCTTCTTCTTTCATGCGAATTTGGTGGTAGCTTGAGCGAAGGTCGAGCTTAGTAAAGAATTGAGCCCCATTTAGTTCATCCAAAAAATCATCGACAACCGGGATGGGAAATTTACCTTTGACTATAAACTTATCAAGGGCCTTGAAGTCTAGACACATACACCATTCCACATCTTTCTTGAGCACCATGACCACCAGCTATGAATAAGGACTAATGCTGGGACGAATGACGTCTGCTTCCAAGAGTTCCTTGATTATTTTTTATATTTCATTCTTTTGGGAAAACAGATATCTATATGGGCGCACATTTGGTATTTGAGCCCCTGGGGCCAAAGTAATGCTATGATCATGTTCCCCTCTCGAGGGTGGAAGTTCATGAGGCTTGTCAAAGACTAGTAGATGTTTGTTTAAGATCTGTTGCATATCAGGATGAATATGAAGAGAATTGGGTTTGAAGGCTTGGATGGCATTAAATTGAGCTATAACTCCATGGTGAACCTTTTTTAACAGTTTTTCCATCCGATGTGAGCTGATGATAGAGGGACCTCCCGCCTAGAGTCCGTGGAGGGTATGTGTGTGGTTGTTCTGCTTAAAACTCATATATAACTCTTGGAAATCCATTGTGATTGGGCCAAGTGTGCGAAGCCATTCAGCACTGAGGAAAATGTCACACCCTCCCATGTGTATGACAAACATGTGGGTCTTTAACTGATAATCCTGCATTTGAAGTTTGACATTTTTATAGCGGCCTTCAAATTTCATTATTCCCCCATCAACAATTTGGACCTAGAAGTTAGAAACTGCTCGAACAAAATAATGCACTACTTCTGCGACTCTTTGACGGATAAAATTATATGTACTTCCACTATCAATCAAGACTACTACTGGGTGATTCTTAATAAAATCTCTGATTTTGAGAGTTTAAGGCGAAGAAATCCCTGCCAAAACATGCAGTGAGATAACTGGTTCTTCAGGTAAAATGTTTTGTTGGTTATCCTCTTCTTCCTCCTCTGGTTCATCAAGTGGTGGGGCTTCCTCTGATGGATTGTGATCAGTAGCATCAGTTTGAAAGAATTTGGGCTCCTTTCATTTATGCCAGGGGAGTATTTCTCATCACAGTAGTAACATAAGCCTTGCTTTCTTCTTTCTGCTATTTCTGTTGGTGACACGTTTTGAACCTTGAGTGTTTGGGTAGTGCTTTGAGCCTATGGGGGGTGACCCTTGGTGATGAAATTTGGGCGATTGGACTGGGCCACTACTGCACGTTCAACTTCATGAGCTATCCTGCAAGTATCTAGCCATGATCTAGGGTGGTGCAGTCAGACGTGGCTTGTATGGCTTCTTTGAGACCACTGACAAAACATTCCATGTAAAACACATCGTGTAGACCTCCAGTGCCAAAAGCTAAGGCTTCAAAGGCTGCAATATATTCATTCACTATTCCTGTGTGTCGGAGCTTAATGAGACGACCCAAAAAGTCAGATTCTTGGTCAAAGCAATTCATAATAGCTTTTTTGAATGTCTCCCACGTCAAGGGCCTTCCATAGCAACGTTTATGCCATTTCCACCATTGCCATCTTTCATTTCCAAGTACATGATACCCACACTAAGCTGAGTCATATTATCCAGGATGTAATTTAGATAGAAATATTGCTCCATTTATGCTATCCATGCGGCCAGGTGAGAGCCATGAAATTTGTACATGTCCAGCTTGGGTGGTTGCAGATGGGATTGTTGGTGGGTGCCCAAGAGGTGAAGTGACTTGCTAGACTCACCCTCATTGTTTTCATTGCCAATATATGCGTCCTCACGTGCCTCCACCTTGCCCTTAGAGAGTGTTGTATTTAAGTTCTGCAGCAGCGACACTAGCTCGGTCAATGTTGTTTCAAGTTTGTCGATCCTCTCATTTTCCATAGCTTGAGCTCTAGTTTCTACCATGCACCAATCCGATGTCCTGGAAATTTTGGGACTGCCTGAATTTTTTGGCTCTAACAAGTGAATGGTACCACCTTGTTCATCTTGTTGTCCTAATTCTAATGGGCTAACTCACCATTAGGAGTACTGCAGTAGCCAAATCCCAGAAATTTCAATGTTGCCAAAAGTCCTGCATAAATCATGCCCAGGTATAGGAAGCCACACAACTACTCAGATCTAGATGGCGGATCTAATGGTTCTGAGAGATTTGAATGGCTCATCTGATAGATCTGAACGGTGGAACTGATTTCTACTACGGATCTGATGGATCTAATAGATACGAATGGCTATTCTGATAGATCTGAATGGTGGAACTAATCGATGTTGCTGCGACAAAACCACACTTGCAAGATCTGATCTAGCAAAGATTATGCGTGATCCAGAGATAGAGAAGGGAGTTATGGTCTCTAGGAGTGTCAGGTGCTATAGATCGCAACATACATAAGGGTCTGATAGTAGCACTCGGCCCAATTTTTCAGGGCACTAACCAAGGAGGATCAACCACAACTTGACTACCCTATCGTACACGTGAGTAATCCCTCTGAGTGTTGTTCTCGGTGTACTGTAGTAGCAATATGGTCAACGGTCTCTCTATGGTGAGGTTTCAAGGGTGCTAGGGGGATTTTGATATGCCTAGAGGGTACTTGGAAGATAGTCTGTGTGCGGTTCTGTCTAATGCGCTACTACTCGAAGGTGTACCCATAGGGGTTACAAGGAAGTCCAGCAAGCATGACCACCTCTTGTATTTCCTGTGTGCATGCCTCCCCAAGTCTGTAGGTTTATGCGCTCAATGATAGATCCCATGGTTTAAAGATGCCAGAACACATCTCTAGCAAAAAAAAATTGTTAAAAATTGGAGATCCCACCGGCCCTGGAAAGTCCTTTGATACCACTTGTTATGATCTTAACCTACAAGAAGATAGCAAAAAACCAAATATGCGAATAAATATACCTATAAAATAGAACAATGAGAAATAACAACAAGTATTTTATTAATCAGAAAGCAATGTTCACTTGCCTCTTCGAGGGGGCAACCTCCAATAGAGAAGAGCTCGATTACGAAAAAAGACACGATGCTCCTCAAGGGGAGTCTCTATCCCTTATATAGGATTCCTACATGCAATACCATAGGGCAATACCATGTTTCTTATTAATACCATCTATTTAATACCATCACCCATTTGCAACTAACTATGGTCCCTTCATTAAATGGGGGTTAACCACTTACAATTATTAATATGGCCTTTATTTATTCTTTACTTAACTATAACTATGACTCAATCCTATTACATAAATAAGGGGGTTAGGGTAGGACCCTAACAAGTAGTTTGGTTCAAGAGAAATCACCACAAGCTCAAAGTTTTGGAGATGCTACAGGTGTTGCGTAAGTTGCTGCTCATTACTGCCAAAGGGAGATAGTGCTTTGGAGGCATGATTTCAGTATTGGAGTTGTTTAATGAGTTCATAATATTCTCATGGATATTTCAAGATAACTCATCAACTTCATCCTTTCATATAAAGACCAAAGGTATGCAAAACTTGGAGTGTTGTGTTTTTGAGTTGCATGTTCACAAAATTACTGTATTTTCACCATATATTTTAAACCATATAACCATTTACCCTAAAATTATTACAGTATATGCATGGGGGTGAGATCAATAAACTCAATTAATTTCAGCCCAAATTGCTTCACAAGTTTTGAGAAAGAAATTATTGTCACCTCCTGCCATTTTTGGATTTTATCAAGATTTGTGAGTTGGATTTGGCTAAAATTGTTTGTGGAGATGAGGTATGATGATAGTAACTTCCTTTCAAAATTTCAGCTCAATCAAACTCACTATTTGGTATATACACACAAACTATAGTCTGTTGTGCAAGTTTCTGTGAAACTGGGAAACATGTTACGTTTTCAGCCTTCAACATATTTTGACTTGATTTCTCATGGATTTGATTTCTAGAAATTGAAATTCATCAAGATATAGGGTCTACAAATCCTAAAGCACATTTCAAATGCAAAAGAAAGAGTTGAGCACAAAATAGGGTATTCTACAACAATTTTGTAGTGAAGGTGCTTCATTTTGGACTATGTGTGCTACTGTAGATGGAAATTTCACAATTTTGGTTGAATGTCCAAGCTTTTAGGTATGGGGTGGAATCCAAGCTCCAACAATACCACATGGACTATAATAGCTAAAGCTGTCGATTTCCTTGTAAAAGGTTTGTTTTGTTTTTATGTGAAGTAAAGAAATAATTGCGTTCACATTCATAACAAATGGTAAATTATCTACTAATTAAAGAGGATAAGAAAATTGAATCAATCCTAGATTTCAAACTTGTGATCAAATAAAGACCCCAAATTTGAAGGAATTTGATAGCTCAACATATCCATTTAAAGATCAACAATCTTCCAACAAATGATCAATATTAGAAGATCAACTTCAGTTTTAAGGGAAAGTAGCAGAGCATCATCAAGAAATGGATCATCTTGCTGATTTCCAGGTAGATTTCGAATAATCACTTTCACATAAAAGTTGTTTAAATTCACCAAGTCAATATATGAAGGAGAAACATTAGGAAAATTTACTAATTTTAGATCTGGATCTTCCATTTGATTCCACCAACTCCAACAACATTTGACTTCATAAGCTTAACTATTCTAAGCCTTTTTCAACCAAGTCCTTTCATAGTTATTTTTGAAATTTTTATTGGATTTATTTCCAACAAATTAGGAGTAGATTTAATTATTGTTTTTTTATTTAATCATTTCTTTTAAGGGGTGGGGTTGGATTCAGGAGTGAATAGAGTGTATCTTTTTGAAAACTTTGTAAACAGTGGGTAAATTTTTAAAAGAATGAGCAATACATCAGTATAGAGACAATTTTGTTCTATGATTCTTGTGTCAAGCATAACGGTGATGCACCTCCCTTTGTGATTTGTCTTGTCTTCTGGTTTTCACATGTATTTTGCTTCTTAATTGTTTGAAAAATAATTATGTTGTAGAATTTACATTGGTACTCTACTCACACTTGTCAAACAATTTTAGTGTGTTACTTTTGAAGTTAGATATAGAATTTATCTATACATACTTTATATTTAATGAATATTTATTCTCATTTCATCCCAGCCACATTACAACAAATTTTGTAGATCGAGGAGTCTATCGACATCGCCTTCATTCAAACTCCTATGTTGATTGTGATTGGTTATAGAACATTATTTTGACTCCATGACCAATGGATCTCTTTTTCATCCTGTAGCCACAACATAAAAAAAAAAATCACCTTGACGATCCTTATAACTAGCCTAAGATCAGAAATAATTTAGTCATCTAATTTACTAAGAAAACCCTAGTGAGAGAGCCCTCTACAAGGCTAAAAGGGATAGATTCTCGCCTAAAAGTGGTCTGTGGTTACCTTTGTAATCCTTTCTCAGCCTAAAGGAGATTATAGAGTGCTCAAAATATGTTTTTAGATAATTTTATATAATTTTATGAACTTTCCAAAATTTAGTTGGCTATCAAATATTTCAATCAATTTCTTAACTTAAGACATTCAATTAAGAACATTCATGAAGTAAAATTTTACAAAATAACAATTTTGAATTCTAGTTTCATAGACTAAGGAAATAAGTACAAGCTTACTATGATGGAAGTCACTTTAATACTTAAAATGAACTAAAATATATCATATACATCAATTTAATATTAAATTTGTAGAAATTGTCTTTCATTGAAGTCAATATATGTTAATTTAAACAATTAATTACATTACCATAATTTTATGCACTTTCTATAATTTTATTAAATTTTATTTCTCTTGAGGTCATCTAAAGGAGCTTAGCCATAACACATGATATAAGTCATATGTATTGGAATTTAATATACCAGAAAAAAATTAATGATGTATTTTTAGATAATTTTATGAACCTTCCTAAATTGAGTTCGCTATCAAACATTACAATAAATTTCTTAACTTAAGACATTCAATTAAGAACATTCAAGCAGTATAATTTTAGAAAATAACAATTTTGAATTCTAGTTTCATAGACTAAGGAAATAAGTACGATCTTACTAGGATGCAAGTCACTTTGATACTTAAAATGAACTAAAATATATCATGCACACGAATTTAATATTGATTTTGTAGAGAGTGTCTCTTAGTGTAGTCAATGTATAATTTAAACAATTAATGATACATTTCTACAATTTTATACACTTTCCTAAATTTACTTGTCTATCCAAGTATTTCAATCAATTCCTTATTTTAAGGCCTTCAATTAAGGACATTCAAGAAGTTAAATTTTACAATTTCAGTTGTCATATTGGCTTGTAGAAAGTCTCTTTTAGTGCATAATCAATGTATGGTAAATTATAATGATTTTAATTTATATGTCAATATGTAAGCTAAACGTAACTTTTATTCAATTTTATTTCTTTTAATATTATCTAAAAGAG